>FIZR01031467.1:0-28499 GCA_900060175.1 Ferrisia virgata | reverse complement strand
TCGCCTCACCTAAGCATTCGTTAAACTATTCTTTTTTGTCCAATATTATACTTTCATTAGCTTTTACTTCTGATCATGATAATTAGATTTTGTAACGTTAACTTCAATTTTTGTATTTTTTTTTTTTTTTTGAATAAAAGTAATGATAAGAGCGTATTTTTAATATCAAATTACTGCATTTTATGCTATTTTTACCAAAACTCAAAAATTTCAAAGTTTGACAAAATGTATAAAAAATTCACAAAATTATAAAATTTTTGCTCAAGGAGTTCGTAAGCATTTCAAAGTTTAATATTCTGTATAATTTTTCACCCATCAAAAATTTGGTTCTGAACTATTAAATTTCGAAAACTTTAAACGCAAATATCTCGAATACTACTTTTTGGTACTTGGTACCTTTTGAATTCTCAGGTTTCATATGTACTTCGTAGCTCACTTTTATCAGCAATAACAACAACAACATCATCATCATCCTTCTCCTATCATCACACAGCAAAACAGAGAAAATACGTTACACACATGCAGCATGTAGCAAACACCTACCCCTTGCAACCCCTTACATATCCTCGTACATAGCAGCCTTTAACATAATCGACGACGACGACGACGATGAGGTGCGGTGTATTTAGGGTATTAACCCTTTTTAAAGCCCTTTATCACTCGCTGGTATTCGGTGTAATGGGTTATGTCACAGAGAGGCAATATATGACCAAATAAATGTTATTCCGTGTTCGTTCCCCGAACCGTAACTAATGAGGCTATATGGTGTGTATAAAGTGTGAACTTTTTACTACACATTCGCGTATACACACGTAAGTTTACTCTCCCTGCGACCATTGTCATCATCGAGCTGCTTCTATGCATTTCTGCCTGCCTACTCCTGCTCCCCTCCCCCCCGCTTCATACCAGAGTGTTTGTTTTAATAAACGCTAGTAGTACACAAACATTAATTATTTAACTACCTTTTTACTTACTCACATACTACACATTTATAGGAACATACCCTACCAATGGTCTCTATACGAGTACATTTGTTTTGCTTGCTTTGCGTACGAGTGTGTGTGTGTGTGTGTGTGTGTGTTTTTTTACGCTACAAATATTTCCTCCTATCATCAGCATTCGCTATTTACTGGTCGGACACGTATAATTAAAAATTTCGCCAATTTAAAATATTCGGTGTATATATACTTTTTTCCATCTTCGTAGGCCTTAGGGTTAGTAGACTGGTCAGTAATGTATAATTCGTTCTCGAATGCTGGAACATCAAATATCCACGATCGGTGCTGCGGTACACACACACACACTGAGGCATACCCTGCTAAGTAATTCAATATTTCGGGAAACTCGTACACATGCTCGGAGAAAATAGTGAGCGGTAAATGGGTTTATCTGTAAATATAAAACTCGTCTGTCTGGTGCGACTATGGTAGTGTTTTTGGAAAAAGGGGTGCAAAAACGACAGCGATGCGAGAGAATATCGCGCGTTAAATTGTTTAATTGTTGTTAACAATTTGCCAAAGCATACACGCACACGCACACGTATGTACGATAACCTGCCAGCGAAAGCCCCATTTTCGTTGTAGCGATCAAGTTTCGCAAAACGTACGTAAGCAGAATCTGCTCTGCTGTGTGATGATGCAGGATGGTGGAGGTGTGAGGAAACAGACTAGCGCGTGTACATCGTATTGTACGATACGAGCAGTGCTCGTGTAGCCTTTGGGGCTTTTGTAGGTTGTATGATGGTGTAGCAGCGTATGTTATAATAGGTGGGTTGATATACGGAATTATGGTTGATAACGATGCTGATGATGATGATGATGATGATGGTGATGATTACGATGATAAGGGAAAAAAATATTGTACACACATAATAAAACATGTACGTTTAAACGTGTAATTGTTCATGAGCAGGATGGCATATGGGTGTCGAGGTCGTGGTAATTATGAAGTATTGACTTCAGGTGACGATACGATGATGATTCGTACTACTCGTTATCGAATAATTGAAAACAAAAAATTACGAGAATTTCATTTCGACATATGCTCGAGAATGATTTGTTAACATTTCGTTGATTACGAATGGTACACGAATGATTCGAGAAATGCGATATTGAACGTATTTTTGAAATACTGCTGCGCAAAACATATTTGCCAGCGGTCTTAAATGTACCGCATCGTGTCTGGGTATGGTTTGGACTGCGTTATAGGTGGGTCTGAGATGTCCATTTGGGGGGGAAAAAAATGTATACATCGTACGACGAGTCGAATAACCGATTTTAAATTTCTATAAGAATGCTGCATTAGAAATTTTAACAAATTAGTATTGCGGGCTTGCATTCAAAAAAGTTTACCACTCGCACCAAGGGTAAAAATATTTTTAAAAAAGTATCGCTTATCCTGATTTTCGTGACTTGTTACAATCATGAGAATTGAAAAAAAGCATTGCGAATAGGAAGGATCCGATGGAGACAGAAAGTCGGAGCTCCCAAAAGGCACATTAAGGGTCTCTACAGACGTGACATACCTGATTTCAAATTGCTAGCCCAATTTGGAGGAGAGTTATGCGATGAACAAACTCAAAACGTAAGAAAAAACGACCAAAAAACCACATATTTGAGAATGTTAAGGGGTGAAATGGGGCTGAAAAGTCGAGACCCTCGAAAGGCACATCTACAGCCCCTACTAAATGTATATACCGAATTTCAACTTCCTAGCTCAATTTGGACGGGAGTTATGCGAGGAATAGCCCTTTTTCAAGGTCAAACATGGGAAAACCCACCCATATCTCCCCTCCTAATCAACTTGGGAGGTTAACTTTTGGATATGTTGTACAACTTTTGTATTTTCCACCAATCGGCTTGAAAGGGGGAAAATTTTGCGTTTTTGGCCCCTCTGCACCCCCCCCCCACCCTCATAGAGTAAAATTAAATTTTGACCCAAAGTCATCCCCACTCATATATATCTAATACACCGCCAAACTGACCCGATTGATTGAATTGGACCGATTTTGGTCGGTATCGAGTAGAGTAGCTAATTTTAATGTTCGAGAAAGAAAAATAAAAAATTTCTGACATGACTAAAAATCGTCTTAATGGTGTTCCAAGGACCCCAAAACGGATTTTGTTGATATTTACCCCTAATCCGCCATTGGTCGATAGGCTGTAATGGCCTGGTTTTCATTGACAATATGACATAGAAAATCAGGCTAAAAAGTCAACACCCCCAAAAAGCAAATAGGACCTCCATCAAAAGTACATAGCTAATTTTAAGTTTTTAGCTCAATTTGTTGGGAAGTTAGGTGAGGAGCAAACTTCAAAAAACTAAAAAATGAGGAAAATCGATCCAAAAAAACTACTTTTTTGGGGCTATGAAGGTATGCAATGGAGCTAAAAAGTTAGAACCTCCCAAAAAGGCACATCTAGGGCTGCAAATTAAAGGTCAAAAAGGGGGAAACCCATGTTACTCCCCCCTAATTGACTTACGAGGTTGATTTTTGGATATGCTGTACAACGAAAAAAAAAAAAAAATTTGATTCTCTATCAATTAGCTCGAAAAGGGACAATTTTTGTGTTTTTGACCCCTCAGCACCCTCTCCCCCAAAATGGGGCAAAACTGAATTTTGACCTAAGATCATCCCCATTCATATATATCTGATCTGCTGCCAAACTAAGCCGATTGACCGAATTGGAGCGATTTTGGTCGGTCTCAAGCAGAGTAAATGATTTTAACGTGCGGGAAAAAAAAATTAAAAATTAATATCTGACATGGCTAAACATTGCCTTAATGGTCTTACGGGGCCCCAAAACGGATTTTGTTGATAACCCCCCCTTTCCCCAATCCGCCGTTGGTCGATAATAGCCCAATTTTCATTGACAATATAACACAGAAAATCAGGCTAAAAAACAATTTGACGACTCATTCTTAATCTAGAATGTATTTCGACAAAAATAAGCTCGGGTGTCATTTTTTACAGCCTCTCGCCCCCCGAGTATCCATCCCTTTTTCTTAGAAATGTACGTATATGCCCTTATATTGGCTCTACAAAAATTTTTTTCAAATGAAAGTTTCTTCTTGTAGGATTTTCTAGATTTTTGGTCATAACAAAAATTGCATTTGAAATAACCTTTGCGCCTTAAAAATTGGAAAAACGTAATTATCGAAATCCTCAAATTCAAAGTTATTCTCGTGTATTATGAAAAATATCAAATATAGCACAAAACTAGTAATCACAAAATATATTTAGAATGCAATTTATCATCTAACATTTTGACTGCAATACCCTCACCCACATCCCC
Source organism: Ferrisia virgata (assembly GCA_900060175.1). Lineage (NCBI taxonomy): Eukaryota > Metazoa > Arthropoda > Insecta > Hemiptera > Pseudococcidae > Ferrisia > Ferrisia virgata. The sequence goes on along the minus strand of FIZR01031467.1, from coordinate 24,204 downwards.
CACAGGCAACCCTTCCTCCACATACGAACGTTCAAATTAAATGATTTGATCCTATCTGCAGATTGAAAAATTTCACCATGGAATATACTTGGGGGATCTCTAGAAATATTTTCCAAGCTGAAGAGCCACCCCTCATCCCGTCCCCTTCACCTGTCATGCCTCAATTTTCCACAACCCGCGTGTATTAATGGGGCATAAAAAGTTACAGATAGCACAAATCGAGATTTTTCATTTTTCAAAAAAATGTAGTTAAAAGGCCTATTAGCTCAAATACGTGCCCAAAAATTTTTTTTAGCTCGGAGAAGTGAATTTAGGTCGAAATAGTTGGTTAGTTTTGCACTGGCAGTGCCGCCAACTTGGGAAATGAATTTAAAAAAGAGCAATATTTTCAACTTTTATCAAACAACAAGGTTGAAAACACTGCTATGCAAAACTATCCAACTATTTCGACCTAAATTCATATTTCTGAGCTAAAAAATCATTGAACGCGTATTTGAAGTTTAATTGATTTTTTTTTGAAAAATGAAAAACGTAAATTTTTGCCATCTGATAACTTTTTAACCCCCTGGTAGAGGATCAAAAGTGGTCTCGGATCGAATTAAAAATACGCTAGATAGACGCTGAATCTCAAATCGTATCTTTTCAGCTCTGTGACTGAGGTCCTACGCCATTTTTATGGGATGTAAATGATGAAAAACTACGCCTTTTTTTTTCGAATTTGACCCTACTTTGAGGATCCATAGCTCCACTCCCTATTGAGGTAGAGGTATAAAATTTTGTATCGTGGGTTTTCAGCTCAAAGTTAAACTCTTACGTGAATCTGGTGAAAATCTAAGGTATTTTTTTTTTCACTCCGCTCAATCTACATACTCAAGCGTTAATGTTGAACACTCCCCCCTCCCCCCACCAGGACTTCTTGATTACATTTACAAATTATTTTAAACACGATTTGAAATTCAAATTGAATAATGCAAACGAAAACGAAAACGATTCCATTCGATTCGATTCGAGAATGAAGTGTAATTACGTATTCGTAAAGCCAAATAATTCAACAAAATTAACGCAATAAATTAATAACCGATCAATTTAAACGATCGTTTTCATTATCGAAAGTAATTTGACGTACGCAATGAAAACAACGCTGCCAACAATTGGCACATTATTTCAGATAATTATCAATGGGTAGGTAATGTGTTAAACAAGTTGAATTAATATGAAAACCATATGAGTTAGTACCTAGCTAAGTAGGTAGGTAACTAGGTAGATAATTTTTCAACAAACTGGACATATTGTTTTCAACTCTCGAGTATTCGATTCGATAATTGTTCTATTAGCTGAAGGTACCTTAAATGAAAAATTTTTTCAGTCAAGAATTCTTTTTAAAAAAATTAGGTAAAGTTGATTTTTTAGTACCTTAATAAGAATATTATTTCGATGGCTCGTTATATTAGTAACAAGTCGTACGTATAAGTTGAGTGAATTAATTTCAAACACTTTGGAAACATCAGACAGCCTTCGAAAATCAAGCACTCCATTCAAATAACCTCATTCGTTGGATTATTGTAATAAGAAAAGGTTGGCTATCAATTACAAAACAAGGGAGGAATATTTTTTATCATCGAAATCAGGCAATTTTTCTGTGCGATCGAGTGAGGTCTAATTTTTTTCAATAAAATGCTCGTGTTACGAAAAACATTGTTTTTTCAAGGCCTGTATTGCGAAAAATGAACTAAACATGAATAATAACCGAGGGTGAAATTTTGAAAAAATGACATTATCCAACAGTTGAAAAATGCATTTTCAGAATGCTTATAAAGCCACCAAAAAGCTGAACCTTGAAGCGGAGGGCAGCTCAGGTAAGGCCCCACCAACCCAAAGATCCAACTTATATCAGGGCTAAAAATTTCTCATCACGCTCCTCCTCATAGGTCAAATCTGGTCTTGGGTTAAGAATTTGCCCAACAATTGCTATTCGAGATTCTTACAAAATTTTTAAAAATTTCAGCTCTCAAGTAAATTTTGAGGTACGAAAAGACAGTATACGTGCCCCAAAATACTGTCTGGCCTATCCTGTTCAAAACAAATAAATTAGAGTAGGAGGCCCGAGCAACAAGAGATTTAATAAAAACACAATTTTCACCCAATTTTGCTTCTCCCCAAAAGCTGAATATTAATCTCCAAAATTCCCTTTTAGGTACTATCTTGGTCTCCCTCCTCTGTATGATTTAGGATCAATACATAGATCTCGATTTCACTTGTCTTACCTTTTCCCTTTTTCCGCTAACCCCCCTCCCTCCAGATCATTATACAGATTATGGTGAAACATAATTGAGTGGAAATTACGAGTATGTTTTCATCTGAGCCTCAAAAATAAGCTTCGTAGCCCAATTTTTATTAAATTGTGAAATTGACAGCACTGCTACGAAAACCTATGCAACAACTATTTCGACTCAAATCTAATTCTCTGACCGAATAATATTTTTTGGAGAGTGTTTGAATTTTACACAGAAGAAAGAGTTAATTTATTGAAAAAAAAAAAAAAAAATTGAAATCTCAAATTTAGCGATTTGTAACTTTTTAACTACCTGGTAGAAGACTGAAAGTGATCTACGATCGGGCTGATACGGACTCAAAGAAACGTAAAAATTCAAATTGATCTTTTTGGCCCTGTGGCCGCAGCTGTATACCATTTTTAGGAGATTGAAACAGCGAAAATCGACGTCTCTTTCGAATGATTTTACTTTGAGGACTTACAGGTTTATTTCTATTTGAGTCAGAGGCATAAAATTTTGCACGACGAGTTTTCAAATCAAGTCAACCATTTCCACGAGTTGTGGTACAAGTCCATACCAATCGATACGAAAGTCCTAGAAAGGGGAGACATTAGGCCTAAACATTGAATTTGGCATCCTTCCTTTCTTACTCCGGATAGGGTCTAGCCAAAAGGAGGATTTAGAATGTAAATTAAATAAAATAAGGTCGATTTAGTAAATTTAGCATAAAACCATGAAAATGGAAATAGAATAATAAGTACCTAAACCTATCATGATTGGAATGAATAAAATTGCCCAATGTGAATGATCACACGGTCAATTAAAAATTATCTAAGGCATTACGGGTATTTACTCTCAAAGAGGGCAAAACAAATAACTACACGAACATTATCATTTTGAGCTTGATCTATTAATAATAAATTGAAATGTTTTTTCAGCCTGACTTTTGTTACATTTCACAGCCATGAGAACTGAAAAAGAGCATTGTGGGTAGGAAGGGTTCAACGAGCATAAAAAGTAGAAACCCCCAAAAAGCACATCTCGAGCCCCTACTAAATGTATATACCTAATTTCAACTTCATACTTCAATTTAGAGGGGAGTTATGCGAGGAAAAAACTTAAAAAATAACAAAAATGAGAAAAACCTATCAAAAAACCACTTTTTTGGGGGCTGTAAGGGGGTGAAATGGAGCTAAAATGTAGGAACACCCAAAAGGCACATCCAGGGCGCTAATTAAATATACATACCAAATTTCAGCTTTCTAGCTCAATTTGGTGGGGAGATAGGGGAGGAACAGCTCATTTCAAGGTCAAAATGGGGGGGAACCCCCATATCTGCCCTCCTAATTGACTTAGGAGGTTGATTTTTGGATATGTTATACAACTTTTGATTCTCTATCAATTGGCTTAAAAAAGGTCAATTTTTACATTTCTGACCTCTCAGCACCCCTTTCCCCAAATTGGGGTATAACTGAATTTTGACCCAAGTTCATCTCCACTCATATATATCTGATTCGCCACAAAACTGAGCCGATTGACCAAATTGGAGTGATTTTGGTCGGTATCGAGCGGAGTAAATAATTTTAATGTTCGGAGGAAAAAAAATAAATATCAGAGATGGTTAAAAATTGTTTCAATGGTCTTTTAGGACCCCAAAACGGATTTTGTTAATACCTCCCCCCTCCCCCCTCAACCTTCGTTGGTCGATAGACTGTAATAGCCTGGTTTTCATTGACATAATGATACAGAAAATTAGTCTAAAAATGAAAACTTAAACTTTCAACATGGTACCAAAACATACACGAATACGAATACACAATAAATATTGCTCGACTTCCGGAGTATTCAAGACCACTCCATAAAATGAGCTTATTGTCAGACTTTCAGAATATTTTGAGGAGAAGAAAATATAGTGCACTGCTACCAAGAGCCCCCATCGAGATAAATTGGAATAACTTGACCAGCAGTTATTCCTGTGTCCGGTGTCTATGCGTATAATACGTTCTATTCATTTGAACAGATACGAGTAAAAAAATTTCATTAATAATTAATTTTATATGTGCGAGAAATTTGAACGAATCAGCGTGTTGGTAAAATTATCCAAGAACACATAGGTAAGCTAAATTTAGACCTTTATTACGTTGAAAAAAGCCTCAATCATCTCTCATCCAGATACGTTAAATACTTATACGAATCAATACTTCCCATCTGCAGACTTTCTCACCTGAGTTAGCAATCGAAGTCCTCAAACACATCAGTTCTCTATTTCAAACCTTTTATTAAGCTTCCAACTTTGATCGCTTCTTAATCTAGGTACACAAAATTGTATTTCTACATCAATAAATTTCCCCAGCAATCAAGTTCTCTACTCTTGAAAAACTCACCACTCAGCGAAACACCAATGCGGATAAATCTGCGGTCATTTCATCTCTCATCTGATACAAACTCGCATCAAATATCATCAAAAATCTAACAAAGCTTTTCCACGTATCACTTAATATTTCAATTCGGTACGATTTAAATCTACTTACATTACGAGTTCGTTCATTCGTCAAAAATATTCGTCTCACAGCGAAATCAGCAAAAATATCTGCAAATAGTCGTCGTGCCTTATATCGCACATCTCATACATGATCATTAAACGTAGATTCAAATCGACGATAAAACCTCTGCATCAGGGGGGGGGGGGAGAAAAAACCCCAAGCAAACTTTTCAAGACTATATAAAAAAAAAATTACTTACAAGGCACAATAAAGAGCAGAAGAAGAAAACAAGATTACATCGCTTTCGCGAAAATAGTAAGTATAAAGTTAACTATACACGAGAACGGAGAGGGGAAAAAAAGAAGAAAAAACCCCTCGATAAGTATATAAGAAAAAGAGAATAAAATTGTAAATAAAAGTATAATTTACATAAATTGTGTAAAATATAAAGACAACGGAAGAAGAATAGTAATACCGAAGAACGAGATGGCTTCTTTTGATTTGATCGAATAAAAAAATAAAGATATTAGTATACGACTTACTAAGTTGAAAAAAAAAAGCACTCCTCAAACGAGGGTCGATCTTATTTGGCCCATTACATCTTCTTTTAGAATTTTTTTTTTTTTTTTAAACAACCCTCTGTAAAAAAAAAAAAAAAAAGGAAAACTACAAGAGAAAAAAAAACAACATTAAAAAAGTCTCAGTTACCGTTTCTTTTTCTATCTTTTTTTTTCTCTTCTTCTTCTTCTTCTGTAATACACGACACAAGCAGCTCTTTCCTCCTCCTCCTCCTCCCCCCCCGTGCAAATGGATTCTCTCAAACCAACGTCATTGTCCGCGTGATAAACGACGCGACGCGGCGCGCGGAATAGCACACGGCGTCGGCGTGCCGAGTCACGTTTTTAAGATTTCCTATTACGTTAGGTCTTAAGTTTTATAAGTAAATACGAACGAGCGCGTACGTACGACGAATCGATTTTCAGCCTGCATTTCTTTAAGGGCCGCCAACAACGATTAATTAATTCGCTAGTTTGGATTTCAAAGCTATAAGCTCCACCAACACGGCCGCCCGTCCGACCAAAAAGAATAGAAGGGAAAGGAAAAGAAGAAAAAAAAAGGCGATGACGACAACGAGAAGGAAGTCCCTCCTTTCGAACGCCGGAGTCGGTGGAGTCGCGAAGCAGGAAAAAAACTTTGACGTACATTCCCTTTAATTAACGAGTTTCGGTTCTCGAGATTTAGTAATCACTGGTGGCGAAGTGGAAGCCGGAGCGAGGAAGAAAAAAAAAAAAAGAAAAACTCCGGCTCGAGAAACGAGAACCGTAGAAAGAGAGGCAAATGGTCGTGAAAATGCGAACCAACGAGAAAAAAATAACTAGCGAAAGACGACGACGACGAGGACGATGAGGACGATGAGGACGACGTGCTGCAAAAGGGAATGAGAATATAACGCGCCAAAGAAAAGAAATGCGTAAATTCTTTCTGAAACCAGTACAAATAATCCAATTATTATTCAAATAAGAACTTTCAAAGAAGCCATTAGAGAAGGAAGTTTTTTAAGAAAGGAAAAAAATGGGTCGACGACGACGACGACAACAACGACGACGACGACAGCGAGAACGATGATCCGGCGCACAGGGGAGGAGGGTGCGTTGAGTTTTTCAGTGCTTTAAAAAACCACCACCCTGTACCACCACCTCCCTTATTCTTACATTTTACATCTCGCATATAGGGACGCCGCCTGCGCGCTTTTCCGCCTTTCCTTTCGTTTCCATTTGCTGTGGAAAATGTACTCGCCATGATACGGCTTCACTCTCTCTCTCTCTCACACTAACTCACTCTTTCTTTCGTCGTCTCGTAAGAAGTATAAATAAGAACTAGATGATTTTACTTTCGCCGCCACACTCGAGTCCTCCTCCTCATGGAGTGGAGTGGAGTGGAGCGGAGCGGAGCGCCGAACAACACCAACGAACGAACGACGAGCTCCAGTCAGCGCCACGCCGCGTTCGACGAAGAAAAAATGAAAAAAAAAAAAAAAAATGAAAAAATAAAGGGGGAATTTGTTTTATAAAAGGACCCTTTTCGGAAAGCGTCGTGCCGCGCTGCGTTTTTCAAGAAATATAACTAAATTAAGTCGTAAATGGTAATGTGTTTCTTTTTATTTCATTTATTTCGTTAGAGAGACTAAATCTTTATAGTTACGTCGTTTTTCGACCGTCTATATCGGCGAATTATTAATTATTCGACGTCACTTTTAACGTTCTAACGAGTTAAATAAATTCACAACGTGAAAAATGGCCGATTACGAATACTTTACTTACTTATACCACTGCACAACAACAACAACAACAACAGCAAAGTTGAATTGGAAAATGGCTGTCGTATTAAGAGAGCGCGGCGAGGCGCGTGCGTGTCTATGCGCGCGTATATATGCTCTGTTAGCTTTTTTAATTGCTTTTTTTAATTTTTCTCTCGATACGGTGCAGTGTGGTGGGTTTTTTTTTTTTTTTTCATTTTTTCGACGCTATGGTTTTTTCTTTCCTCCCTCCCCCCTCTTCTCATTCTACTACGTACCTATTACGTATAGCCTATGTGTATTTTACATATATATATAATAATAATAATAATAATACACCGTCTCATACACGTTATTCTTATGCATGCACCTTCCCTTATTCCACCAAACGGTTGTTTAATTACGAGTTCCAGGTGAATGATTCGTGTTCGTTATAAGGAGGTGGTGTTTTTTTCCCCATCCCAAACACACACACCCTGTCGCCAAGATACGAGCAGAAGTAGTATTTGGTTTTATTTCATTAACGCGGCCCAAAGGCATCGTGTATATTCAACAAACCAGCAGGGTTAACGTAATCGTTTTGCTCGACCTCTACCGTACACCTTGTCCCAATATACCTGGCCATACTGAACAAACAACCGTTCCAATAATCGAACGTGTAGGTACCTAACTTACACATACTCGTACTTTCACAGCTATTAAAAAAATACACTTGTACTCGATGGCTTTGTTAAAGCTTAACAAATTCACACTAATGAACTATTTAATTCGTTCGAGTGTATTTTCAGTGGCATTTTATTGGCATGGAAATGAGCTCGAAATTAATAAACTCGACTACCCCCCCCCCCAACTCTTGGAAAAAAGTATGCGAATAACCGCAAAAAAGACGATAATATTTTTTCAATAAATGATAAAACATGAGAACAAGGCAGATGAGGTGTAAAATGTGGTGTACCACTTCTACTAGTCTCAATTTCCTTATAAAGGGCACCATCGTGAGTAGAGCTAAGTGGTTAGGTCGACGACAAGAAGGAGGGGAGGGGGAGGGAGGTAAACACATGTCATTATAAAGTGAAACATAAAAATGCGATGCTTTTCACGAATCAAGAAGATACTCGAATTGTCCACTAAAGCGCTCTGGGATGTCTTTTTTTTCGTTTTTTTTTTTTTCTTGAACAGTGCCAGGGATACAGGTAGATACTGGAGTACACAGGTGAACCCCCACTCCCTGCCCCGCAGGGCACACTTAAGACCTATACAAAATCTGTACACCAAATTTAAACTTCTTAGCTCAAATTGCAGGGGAATTATACGAGGAACAAGCTCAAAAAATATAAAAAGCTGACAAAAAAATTAAATTTTTGGGGCCTGGGGGGGGGGGGGGGGGGGTACAATGAGGCTGAAAAGTCGAAACTCCGGGAATGCACCTAACTCAATTCCAATATGAAATATGTGAGAAATGTTCTGTTTTCGAGGTCAAAGAGCGGAGAACCCCCTCTGTCTCCCCTTCTAATTGACCTAGAACACTGATTTTTGGATATGTTAAACATCATTAGACTCTCTACCCATTAGCCCAAAACGAACAATTTTTCCATTTTTTGTCCTTCTCCACCCCCTCCCCTTAAATTTGGACATGAGTGAATTTTCACCCAGAGTTACCCCCACTTATATGTATCGTATAGCCCACCAATTTAAGGCTGTTGGCCGAATTTGAGCGATTTTGGTCTGTATCGAGGTGAGTAAGTGATTTTGGTATTTGGGAAAATAAATGAATAACTGATATTGCCAAAAATAATTCAATTTTTATCTAGGATCTCCAAACGGATTTTGTTGATGACGTCTTCCTCCCCTCCACGCCTTCTGTCATAATTCGATAGATTGTAATAGCTTGTTTTTATGATATTGTGCTGGACTATGCCAAAGACGTTTCAATTTCAATTTTTTTTAAAAGTTGATGACGTAGTGGAGGGGGGGGTTAAAAATATTCGATGTGGCGTCTAATAAACGTAATAAAAATTTGGGGTCTCTAACTTGATCTTTCCCCCTCTCGCCCCACTAACCCTTTGGTTTGAAATTTCAAAATGTACATAGAAAATGAAAAACAATTTCTTTTTTTTATTTTTTTGGCATTATTGTGTCCTTATCAGACCATATGAGACCCAAAAAAGGTTTTCACGATTTTTTTTTGAATGCAGAAGTTTTAAAATCATGTTTAAATAAAAAGTTGAAGAAATCGAAAATTTTGATTTTTTTGTGTTAAACAAGCAGAAGATAAACTTTCATTAAAAATCAAAAAAAATTACGAAGATTTTTTTTTGACCTCATTTGGTTTGCTGTGATACGTTAATACCAAAAGAGGGGTAGGATAAAAGTCAAGTTAGACACCTCAAATTTTTCCCGCGTCATTTGATGTCATATTGCAAAATTTTTTTTTACTACTATTTCCAATTTTCGAAAAAAAAAAAAACACTCAAAATTAAAACTCCCTTGTGCACACCTGCACATCAGGAATACTCAGATCAAAGATCAATGTCAAGGTTTTAAACTTTCTGAAATTGAGCGTTAAATTCATTAGCTTAATGTCCTAGGGAAAAAATAGAAGTTCCTTGTATGTAAAGAGAAAGATTATTATTCAAAATTTGTCTCATCATACAGAGTATTCCGTCTCAGTGAGGATCTCCCTCAGCTGATAATTATGCAACACATACCTTCGACATGTCTATATGGTTGTTGGACCTCCTAATTGAAGGGGCAGAAATATGCTCGTTTGAAAATCTTTTCGTTCACAAAATTATTTTTCTCTCAACATTGAACTTCGATCCATTTTAAAGAAAATTATAGATAATTTGGTATGGTAGTTTTGGACCGGGTTCAAAAAAATTTTCCAACTTGAACATTATTTTCTCTAATTGGTACTGAGTAAATTTTCGTGATATGTTCGGAAGGTCACAACTTTTCCACTCCAAATAAGTATTACACATGTAAGTAAATTCGTAGAAATACTACGTTTAAATTTCTAGATCGTTATTGCGATCTTCATTAACGTTTTCACGTTCATATTAAATGATTTTTCTTATAAATGATTCCTTTTCAATCATTATCAATTGCCCATTACATATTGATTTTTTAATTAGGATTTTTAATAATTTATATTAAATTTCAAAATATTTCTTAGGTACTCGAGTATTATGCGGATTGCATTCCTTTTACTGAAGTTACAGAAGTCCTACATGTTTGACAGTTGTTCTCCTTTCTCGTCTGTTTAAGATATTTAAAATTTGTATTTTATTTTTTGGTCCAGTATTGTTTTTTTGAATCGTTTTTATTGTCGTGAAAAAAATGATTAAAAGTCGTACAATAATAGGCATTTTTCTATTTTGGAGTAAGTGTAATTCATCATCTGTCGACTATGAAGCTATACTTTTTTATGTGTTATTAATCTGCCAATGAAAAAAAATACCTATTTCATAATTTTAAAATTTTATGCATTCAAAAAATTGTTTATATCTATTATTTTGCTGAGATGTTTCTATAAAATTAAAAATGGAAAATTTTCAATTTTTTTTCGCAAGATTAATCGTTTGGAATACAATTTTTTCAAATTATACGCTTTAATAATTGTAAATATCGAAACCAAAATCAGTTATTAAAACTCTATCGTTCCTTTCTCGTGCATAAAATGATTTTTCATCGATATCAGATTAAAAATTAATTTTCTTCCGTTTATTGTTGACAAGATTCTCATTACATTTGTTCAACTGAATGAGCGCCCTATGCAATGATGGCAAAAACATTCTTGTTATTTATTCTGTCGTACATTTACCCTGGTTGTGTGTTACAAGAGCAAAATAATGGTAACAAAAGGGTGCAAATTTTAATTATGGCCTATGAGAAGACCAGTTCAATGTTTTAATCTAAAGCTGCCCTAAAATATATTGGCAATAACTAGTAATAAATCTGAGTATGAAGTATTACCACTGACTTTAAAAACTGCTGGTATGTTTTTAATGGTCCCCCTACATTTGGGTCAGTATATTTGGCCATTGTTTCAGTCTTTCCAATTCGCTTAAAGTAATCGCCTAAGGATGCAGCCGTAATAGAACGTAAAATGAATAATTCCCCTTGAATAGTTTGCGAATATGCTGATAAAGAAAACTGAAGAAGGGTTTCACTTAATACAGAACTATAGGAATAATGTACTTACCTGCAGTTGGAAAAATACCTGTGCTGTTAAATTATTAAAAAGTACTCGTGACGACGAAAGCATTATTATTATTTATGCTGCCGTTGCATTTGCGATTTGCTGTGTGTTAAAAAAGCAAAATAATAGTAACAAAGGGTGCGAATTTCGATATACGAGGAAAAACGATTATAAAAGTTGAAGAATTATGGAAAAACCGGTTTGATGTTTTCATCTGAAGCTGTACAAACCGTGATTTGTTGCAACGAAGAAAAAATAAATCACACTGCACGGACAGTAACTCAAAAAAAAATATATTCAGGTTCATGATATTTTGATATAAGTTATGAAATGAGAACACCACTTGAAGAAGACAATATAAACGTTTATAATTTTCTATAAAGTTTCGTGAAGAATTTATAAACTCAAAAGACAATTGGAATACCCCATTGAAGAAATAAGGAAAAAATTCAAAACCAACTACAGGAATTTCAATTTAAATTATCTTGCAGCGTACCAAAATGCTTTGATTAATTGCATTAAACAGAATGATGTACAGTTCTTCATCAAATTCCTGAATGAAGTGGCTTTTCAGAAATACCCTAAACTACTCAACAAACCGATAAATGAGGTCCAGGCCATTCGGCATGTACCGAATACAGTGATACGCTTCGAATTAGCTTTTCAGGAAGATTGTAACTAGTCAATGGTATGCTTTCTTTAAATCAATATTAAGAGTAAATCAGGTCTAGAGCTAATGGAAATACTCTTATAATTAATTTATCAATTTTTTCAAAACATTTCTTGAAATTGGCATTCCCATTACTTCGATTTCAGCAATTAGCATTTACCAACATGTCTAAATGTTGAACATGTGAACGTATCGATATCGATAACAAATGATGAAGTCAACGATTCAATGATATGTTGAAAAAAGTTGAAAAATTTCTTCAGATGAAGAAAAAAAAATTGACGAGATATAAGACTCGAATAGGACAGTAAAAAATATGAAACTATTTGGAACTTTGGGAATTCAACTTACAGTCTGTCAAAGAAGTCTAGATTACCAACAAAAGATGAATACGAGGATAATTAGGAAGCAATTCAAAGTCGAGCATTATTCCTGAAGAACAAATCGAAAAAAAAAACTCCATATGTTAGTCAAATGTTATTCATTGCCGTATAAAGTACTTTTCCATATATTCCACCCTCTCCTTTTCGCAGGTATCGAATGAGCTGTGCCTAGTTAATCTATACCACCTTGTAAATGTTTCAACTGTTGCAAAACTTGTAATTATAATTGTTTTACCAAAAAGCGTAGCAATAATTTGAACAAAACTTCTGAAATGCATTCAAACTTATTCAAAATGGTACAATTTTTTTTTTCAATAAGAAAACTCTCATAAGGTGAAAAATACGTTGTGGTGGAATTCAAGACTGCAATTGAAACTCTGCTCAGAATGATCAGAAGAAGATGGTTGTGGTCTCATTTGGAAGAAGCAAAATTTCTGATCTGTATGTCATCAAAGAAACCCAGATTCTTACGGGCTATCAACCTACAGCTGATGAGGGGCGTTTTTGGGTCCTAATAAAATCACGAACACGATTTGTGAACGTCAAATTGGCTATTACCGACTATCAACCTTCGGTATATTGTGTGTGGGGGGGGGGGGAGGGTATCTGAACGAAAACTATTTTGCAGTCCTAGAAGACCATTAAAACCATTTTTTGTCATGTTAAATATTTATTCCTCCATATTTATTTATCCCTCCCCCACCCTCTGAAACTAAAAATCGTTTGCTTATCTCGACATCGACCAAAATCGGTCAAATTTGGGCAATAGTCTTTGTTTGGGGACGAATTTGATCGTTTTGAATGGGGATGACCTCGCGTCAAAATCCAGTCATGTCCAAATTTGGGAGAGGACGTGCTGAAGGTTTTAATAGGCAAAAATTGTTTTTTTAACCATTCGATGAAGGATCAAAAATGTTTTAAAATATCTAAAAATCAGCCTGCCAGGTCAATTAGGAGGGGAGATATCAAGATCTTTCTCTTTTTTTGACATTGATAAAATGCTGTTCTATGCATAACGCACCTCTAAATTGAGTTGAGGTCTTGAAATTTATCACGTAGATTTAATAGGGATCTAGATGTATCTTTTGCATAACGCCGAAAAAGGTGTTTTTTTTGAGCGGTTTTTCTTAATTTTTGAGTGTATACCACGTGTATCTCCTCTCCATATTGAGCTTGAAAGTTGAAATTTTGCGTGTATATTTCATAGGGATCTCGGATGTTCCTTTACAGCATTTAATTTTCCTATCTACTTTATGAAAATCAGACTCTAAAAAACCAACGCAATGCGATGCTTTTTTATTTTTTAGCCGAAGACTAAAATCATTTATTCAGGTCTGTACCGATCAAAATCACTCGAATGTGGTCAGCAGATTCAGCACGAAATTTTGACCTATTTTGATACATCACATCGCTATTTTTGAGCAAGTATTCTTGGGCTTAATTTTGGCGAGGAGGAGGGAGGGGGGCTGACCGAGCTGTTAGTTTTCATTACTTCGCGTTGTGCAGGAATTTTTCGCCCATTTTTGCAGAAATCGACTTTAAATGGTTTTATTCGACAAAATTAACGAGTATTTTTTGGTTCTCACCTATATTTTGGATAAGAGAGTTGTTTTACTGTCAAAAATCTTCCAAAATGTACAAAAATTGCATTTACAGTGCAATATAATGTACTCGAGTTTTTTCACTTCGGACTATGTCCCCCAAATCACCTTTTTAAGGGTGCCCTCCCTTATTGCGCTGGGTTAAAATTTTGAAACTGCACTTTTTCGAATTAGGCGGATAGTACCGACATTTTGGTAGCTCATTTTTTTTCGATGGTTTCGACTTTTCAGCTTCGTTGCATCTTCTGAAAGTTCAAAAAATGTGCTTATTATTAGGTTGGTGTTTGTTTGCTATTTATGGGTTGAAATTTTGTATGTAAATTTAGTAGTGGTCTTAAATACGCTTTTTGAAGGTTTCAACTTTTCAGCTCCTTTGCAACCCCTTACAGTTCCAAAAAAGTAGTTTTGTAAGTGGTTTTGCATGTTTGTCGACCTTATCCTTCGAAAATCTCCCATCTCAGCTGAGCTATGTGGTTGAAATTTGGTATGTGCATTGAGTAGGGACCCTAGATGTGCTTTTTGAGCATTTCGACTCGTCAGTCTCATTGCATCCCCTCACATCTCCAATAGATTAGTGCTTCGAATGGTTTTTATCATGGTTGCAGTTTGTCGCGCACATAATTCTCCTCGAAATGGTGCTAGAAGTTTGAAATGTTGGTATCTAATGTTAGTAGCGACCTCTCCCAAATTTGGACATGACTGGATTTTGACGCGAGGTCATCCCCATTCAAAACGATCAAATTCGTCCCCAAACAAAGCCTATTGCCCAAATTTGACCGATTTGGTTGATATCGAGCTAAGCAAACGATTTTTAGTTTCAGAGGGTGGGGTGGATAAATAAATATAATAAAAAGGAATAAATATCTAACATGACAAAAAATGGTTTCAATGGTCTTCTAGGACCGCAAAATAGTTTTCGTTCCGATACCCCCCCCCCCCCCCACTCAATATACTGAAGGTTGATAGTCGGTAACAGCCAATCTGACGTTCACAAATCGTGTTCGTGATTTTATTAGGACCCAAAAGCGCCCCTGATCAGCTGTAGTTTGATAGCCCGTAAGAATCTGGGTTTCTTTGATGACATGAAAATTAAGTATCAAGCTAAGAGCGTTATACAGATCAGAAATTTTGCCTGTTCTAAATGAGACCACAACCATCTTCTTCTGATCAGGACTTCATGGTACCAAAAAAAAAGTGCGAGGGTGGAGAGGTGTCTCGATTTGTTACGCTTTTAAAAATTAGGCCAAAATTATAATTTTTTCATCTGAGAAACTATTAAATTAAGGTATCGTATGTGATTGGAATTTCTGCATCGAGAAATAGTGTTTTGATTAAAGTATTCTCATGCTGAGAGACTCTTTACTCTTCGTTCAATTTGCTTGTCTATTAAATGATCTGTGATTTGGACAATTTGTTTAAAATTGCCGAAAAAAAAATTACTAACGCCGAATAGGTGAATATGATATTTTGCAAACGTATTTTCTCCTTTATCGCCTCATTCTTCATTCAAACGATATGGACGCAACGAATACGTTGGGTTTTTCCATTCTTCGGTATAAATTTTAATATCACGTACGTACGTGCGATGCGATGCATTCGTACAACGTATACCCAGACCTAGTTAACCTAAAATCGTAATCGCGACATCGTAGCGTGTCGCGATTACGAGAAATTTACAAATCGGGTAAAATTTATATTCGATGAGGTCATATGCAGTATACGAGTAGTATGCGAGGTGCCTCTGCGTATAAAACGACGCGGGGCAGCGGGTCGGGACGCAGTGCCGGATAACGCGACACAACAACGTCGTAGTAAATTTTTCAATGGTAGTTCGAAGCTGTGAATGGAAGCTGTGTTTGTGCTAAGTATACAACGTCATAAAAGCTCGTAACATGTGGGGCGTTAGGTGCGCGGAGCACGGATATGGCAAAGAACAAGGCGCCATTCAATGAAATACGAGCCGAAGTTTACGTGTAACATCTCTCACCCAGCTGCCTTTTCTATTCGCACCCCCCCCTCCCTTCCTCTTACTAGCCGTGTGATGATGATTACCCTTGGGCGGCTCCTCCACCATAACCCGGCCGCCTGAAAATTTTCCTCTCGTTGCGTCATCGTCATCTCAACGTCCAACGTCGTCGTAGCCGTTTACAAATTTATTGCTGCTTAATGAAAATACCACCAAATTAAGGTTTCTGTATTCGTAGCTCGTAGCTCAGAATAATTTATTTAAAAAATTTTACGCTCCGGGATGATTTTCTTGGTATCGTCTCTTCCGTCCTCCTTTACCTACAAATATTTTAACCTTTTTCCCCTCTTATGTTGTTTTCTTGTTTTTTTTTTTTTTTTTGTGAATGTGTGTAATTGTCTACCATTCTTTAGGCCTATCAAAAATCAGTTTGAATATAAATTTTAGGCATGTTGTACGTAAATTCGTTTTTCTAAGACCATAACGAGGTAATGAAAATAAAAAATACGATAATTTTTTTTCTCAGAATTTTGATTAAGATATTTTCAGTACATATTTTGAGAGGATTATCGCGAAGATTATTTTTATCAATTTTTAATTGAATTTTTTCATATCGAGGTTTTCGACCTTTTCGATGAAGTCTTGCTCTCTCTCTCTCACTCAAAAACAAAAAAAAAAGCAAGCGATTGAAGAATTAACTGCCGTTCAATTAAAACGTTTCATTCGACGTAGTTTTATTAGTAATGGAAAAGTACCCGATTGGGGAAAATATCGTCCATTTTGGTATACATTTACCTCGAGTACAGTCCCAGTCGATTCGATTAAGTGCTTATATCGGATCATTCACGGTCAAGAATGATAAAGAATAGAACTGACGAGCAGGCCTGGCATGGCATTGGCGGTCGGGTCATTTGTACACATATAACGTATCGGTCTACAGTATAATGGGAGTCCGCAGCAGCGATATACGGGACGATAAAGGACGCCGAAAAAGGGTCTTCATTGTATGGTCGTTCGTTTCAAAAGTAAACATTCGATTTACTTAGTCGAGATTCGTTAAATTTTCCATTTCAGCGGCGTACCTCGGCCTCGTCATCGTGACAAGGTAGTGTACGTGCGAAAAGTTGTTGAAAAAGCGAGCTTGTAGAAGAGCCGAAGAAGCTCGCTCGCGGAGCGATTCTACGTCGCATCGTTTCGTATCATCGTCGTGTATATAAATATATCTGTATATAATACGATACGTATATAGTTGAACGCCCACGTCGGCGTATCGTTGGCGTGGCATGGCCTTTGATCGACGAATTTCACCTGTTTGGAAAAAGGCGCGGTAGTCGGCGATGTTGAGAAGTTGTCGTGTGTGAAGATGGAGCGAAGCGGAGCGGAGCCCGAAGCGCACAGCGCGGCCCACTAAACGGAGCGAGAGGAAAAATTCGTGTTACGTAAAATGAGAAACGTGGCCGTCGTCTAAATTGACAGCCGTTAATGTTTACTTTTTGGTAGGGCGGCGCGGCGCGGCGCACACGAAAGGGATGCCCGGGCAGGGTTCGACATTGACCTTTTTATGGGTAGACGATTTCGAGGTTGGCTCTATATCAGCGTATATTTGAGCTGTACAAGCTTTTATACGTATTATATTTAGATATAGCTGCGTGGTAGGGTGTATTATATTGTATACGGTATCATACAGGTAGGTAGTTAGGTAGTAGGCATCGACAACTTTGAAAGCTGTATACAATGTGTCGCCAAAATAAGACGTTGGTTTAGAGTTTTTTTCTTTGCAGTAAATATTTCATGGTTGGTTTTTGTTTCTATAGTTTTTCACATTGCGATGAGAGTATTTATCGATTTCAACTTTTAAAAAAGCATCGCAATACGTCGCTTTTTCAGCCTGATTTTCGTGAAATCGATGAATTGTTCCAGTCATAGAGTAAAACGAAGTTAGGATCTGCAATACTTTTTCTAAATTGGGGATAAGGATTGAGACTGATTTCGAAATGGATAGTTGAAATCAATAAAAGGCACATCTAGTACCTCTACTCGATTTACAAGCCAAATTTAAAGGGAGAGGAACCCAAGAAATGGTAGTAATCAAACTTGACCTAAACAAAAATCCTATATTTTAGGGCTGCAAACGAGTGCATTGGCCCTGATAGTTGAAATCACCAAAAATCACTTTGTAGATTCTTATTAATTCTGCATACCAAATTTCAACCATTCAATATCCTTTTGGCGAAAGTTACGCATGAAGCTGACTTTTTTCAAGCTCAAGAAAGAGGAAGAGGTGAGAAACTGGTTGAAATGTGGTTTAAACGCTTCAAAAAATACCAAAATTTGGATGTTGAAACAATTATTATGTCATTTTTAATATCAAAAAACGTTGAAAATTGATACAAAAAGGCAAAAAGGTCAAAAACAAAATGTCATTATTAATCTCAAAAGCTGTGAAAAATTGTCGAAAACATCAAAAGTTGATGATAAAATTGTCAAAATATCAATTTTGTGTTTCTAAAACGTGAAAAATTGATGAAAAATTTGTAAAGTTACATTTTTATGCTTTTAATTTGTGAAAAATTGGTGAAATTTGAGAAAAATAATCAAAAAATTGATAATAAAATCGTTAAAATGTCATTTTCAAACTCAATAAATATGAAAAATTGATGATAAAATAATCAAAGTGTCATTTTAATGCTTCTAAAATGCGAAAAAATGATAAAAATAGTTTAAAAACGTCTAAAATCGATGAAAAAATTGCCAAAAAAAGTGAAAAACTGAACAAAAAATTGTTAAAATGTCATTTTCAACCTCAAAAATCGTGGAAAATTGTTGAAAATTGTCGAAAGACATGGAAAGTTGATGATGAAATTGTCGAATGTCCATTTTATGCTTCAAAAACATGACAAATCGATGAAATTGATCGATAAACATTAAAAATTGATGATAAAATAATCAAAATTTCAATTTTATGCTTCAGAACGTGAAAAATTGGTAAAAATTGTCAAAAGTTCATGAAAACATCGTTAAAATATTGAAAAATTGGTGAAAATTTTCAAAAATCATTAAAAGGCAATGAAAAAATTGTTGAAATGTCACTTTCGAGCTAAAAAGACGTGCAAAAGTAACAAAAATTGTGCAAAAATTTCAAAATTTGAGGTTTAAGTATCAAAATGCCAATTTTATGCTTCCACAATGTGAAAAATGAATGAAAATAGCTAAAAAAAACACATTAAAAATTGATAAAAATTGACAAAAAATCAAAAATTGAAGAAAAAATTGCATTTTTAAGTTAAAAAAATATGAAAAGCTGTTGAAAATTATCGAGAAACATGAAAAATTGATGATGAATCGGTCAAAATAACAGTTTGATGTTTCCAAAACTTGTAAAATTGATAAAAAATGATTAAAATATCATTTTTATGCTTCAAAAACGAGAAAAATTGAAAAAAAAAACAAAAAAAATTGATGCAATTTTTCTAAAAATGTTGGAAAATTGATCAAAATTGGCGAAAACCATAAAAATTGATGAGATAATGTAAGAATGTTACTTTTAAAGTTTAAATTTGTGAAAAATTTATCAAAATTGACTGAAAAAAAGTCAAAAATTGATGAAAATTTTCGGAGAACATTGTAATTAGTGAGAAAAGCGTTGGAAATTTCATTTTCAAGCTCAAAAAATTTGAAAATTCGCTAGAAGGTGTCAAAAAACATTAAAATTTGTATGATAAAACAATATGTTATTTTTAAGTTTTAAAAAACGTGAAAAATTGATTTAAATTGATAAACAACTTATAAAGTTTTGAAAAATTGTTAAAATATCATTTTCAACATGAGAAAACGTGTTAAAATGATGAATATTGGCGAAAAACGTGAAAAATTGATGAAAAAAAGTCACTAAAATGTCCTTTCAAAGCTCTAAAGGCATGAAAAATTAATATAACTATCGAAAAATACCAAAAAATTGATGAAAATTTTGTAAAAACATTATCATATGACGAAAAATTCAAATTGCCCGAATTTTTTCCATTCACGGAAGAAAGGAACTTGCCATTCTGCGATGCTTCTTCTCAATCAGTGGTAGGAGTAAAGGTTGTGGGACTCCTTCTACATTTACATGCTAAATTTCAGCCCCTTAGTTCAATTCTGAGCGGAGATATATGTGGGATAGCCTTTTTTTGATATCAAAAAAGGGAAAAAACTCAAATTTTTTCCCTCCTAATTGTTGTGTATCCTTTTGGTTCTCTATTGATTGGTTTAAAAACGAGCAATTTTTACGAATTTAGCCTCACAGCACCCCTTCTCAAAATTTGGATATAACTGATTTTTTATCCAAGATCATCCCTAATCTGATATATATGAAATCTAGGTTTCGAAATATCTGGATCAAAAAATTGTGATTTGATCCGTGATATGTGATTGGGATATAATTTTTCTTATGATCGGTGATTTGATTCGATTTATTTTCTTGAAATCACGACTTTTTCGGGTCAATTTTCTTTAATGTAGATAGCGCTGTAGGATTAGGTCAGGGTGTGTGTGGCCAGTGTCTGAAGCTAAAAAATTATCCGATGATCCGAATTTTTGTAATCTGGATAATTTTTTTTTTTAAATGATCCGTTCGTGTGACCCGGATCATTTTTTGCTCGATGATTCAAAATCCGATCCGAATCACAAATGATCTCGTGGATCTCGATGCCGATGTAATCCATTGCCGATGGAAGTGTATTAGCAAAATTTGAGAAATTTTTGGTCGATATCAAGGTATGGCCATAAAGCAGATTTTACTGAAACTTCCCCCTCCATTTTCCTCCTTTTAATAGTCACTGGAGTGATGTTTGAATACATTTGAACCACGTTTGAAAACGTCAATCGTGAATAGAAATAAAAAAGTAGGTAGTAACTGTTATCGCTAATATTTACTCGAAAATTTTCATTTATCTACACTGAACTACAATTTCACCTGGGAATAGCTTTATCGAACCGAAGTGGGACACCTTGTATGTATGATGTACATTTACGTGTTAGATATACGTATGACACGACGAAAAAGTTGGCATACGATGACGTAAAGTCAGCCTACCTATTATTTTGACGTGTACGGCGGCAGTGAAAAGAGCCTACGTTAACGCCACCACCCGCCATACCATACACGTATATGTGTGTAGGTTTAAACTAAAGAAAGAAAGTAAACGGCGAAGAAAGAGAGAAAGAGAGAAATTTTCGAAGCTTTTCAAAACGCCACCATGATTATTTTTCTTGGGGGAAAAATTTCACGAAAAAAAAAAATAGCGCTTTGGGAATGTAGCTGGCTGCTGGTAGAATGGAAATTATTCCGAATACGAAATACTTACTGTAAAAGACCTCCTTCGAGATTAACCCTGCATCGCAAATGCGAATATTATGACGACTATATTTCGCGCAATTTTTTCTCTTCGCTAATGTAACCTTTCGAGCGATATGTATCGTGAAATTCGACCTAACTCGAAATGCTTACTTGGTCTTTCCAGTTATGTGGACGTCATTGCGCACACATACACGCCTAATTTACGTCAACACAATCGTATACAGAACATGTAAGCATCTAAACATACGCTTACATCGCAGAATGGCCGCTGTTTTTCGATTTGATAGGTGGAAAAAAATTGGAAATTTGAAAACAAAACGTATTGCAATTTTAACTATCGAAAATTTCTCACTAAATATCATTCAGGAGGGATGGGATATTCTTTGCTCGTTCACGTTCGTACGAATCTTACAAGAAGTTCGAACAAGATTAAAAAGTGATGACCGATGGTTTATTTTGGATGCGATTTTTTTTTTATACTTACACAGTTCCGCTGCGCCGCATCATTTATTAATCTGGCTATAAAAATCTTATCGCCGGTTTGATATTGTAAGTTGGCTGTGACGTCAGCAGCGTCGAAAAATAAGTACATATTATTTCAACTAATTACGTACGAATATAAGAGACGAATTATTAAGTGCGAGAATAAGTACAGGTGTCTGAAATAAGCTGTACGATTGCTGTTGTATATGTAGTTGGGGTTTTTTTTTTTTGCTTAATGAACAGGTTGGTAAAACTTGAAGATAATTTTTTTTTAGCGTAAAATTAGCGCGCTTTTAATTGATTTCATTTTAAATGACCGAAGAATTCTTAACAATTGGTTCACGAATATTTTCTTGGATGAGCGTCAACGTGTTTTGGCAGCCCTGAAAAGATTGCATTTGTTGTGGGTATGTACGCGTTATACACGGTGTCTCTAAAATGATAATGTCCCAATATGTAGAGGCAGAGGCCGTAATCTTTATTTTTTTAAACAAAATCTGTGTAATGTGAGCAGTAAAGATTATTTAAGATGTCTGCTAATGCTCAGAAGAGATATTGAAGAGAAGATTGTCTACCAAATATACATGGTAAATTTGAATCTACTCTCAATCTATTTGAATGCGATTGATTGGTGAAGAGCCAACTTCAGAAATAGTAATAACCATTCAGAAACCCATTTTTTGGGACAATGTTTAAGAACTTTACCAAATCTACCTGTCTTATGTCAGTTTCATGGCTGAAATTGAGCAGGACCTAGATGAGGAGTTGACTCTAAAACTGTACACATCCACTTTTTCGAGACTGTGAATGGGTTACTGAGAAGCTATGAAATCGAAATCTCTAAAAAGTAAGTCTAACATCCTTACTAAATCTGCCTGCTAAATCAGCCTTCTAGCTTAACTTGAGTAGGATCTAGGTGAGGAGCCTACCCTCAAAATTGTAACAATCACCCAGAAACCATTTTTTGGAAATGTAAAATCGAATCCTCCCAAAAACACAAGTCTAAAACCATTACTAAATCTGCCTGCTAAATATCAGCGTCCTAGCTCAATTGGAGTAGGAGCTAAGGGGAAGACTCGACTCCAAAACCGCAACGAGCCCCCAGAGACTCACTTTCTTGGGTCTGTGTAGAAATTAGAAAGAGGTTACGAAATTAAAATCTTTAAAAAGTATGTCTAACATATTTGCTAAATCTGTCTGCTAAATATCAGACTCCTAGCTCAATTCGAGCAGGAGCTAGGCGAAGAGTTGACTCCAAAAACTGTAACAATATTCCAGAAACCCACATTTTTTAGGCTATACGAGTAAGAAGAGAATGTAAAGTCGAATCTTCCCAGAAGAAAGTTTAATATTCCTACTAAATCTACCTGCATAATATTAGCCTCCTAGCTCAATTTGAGTTGAAGCTGGATGAAAAGACTATTCCCAAAATTGTATTTTTTGAAAATTTAAAATCGAAATTTCCAAAAAACAAGTTAATATTGTTACCAAATCTGCTAGCTCAAGTCGAGCAGAAGCTAGGCGAAGGGCTGACTCCAAAAATGTAGCGATCTTCCAGAAACCCATTTTGTTTGACGTTATGTATGGATAAAAAGGGACCGTAATGTCGAAACCTCCCCAAAAAAAGTCTAATATCCTTACTAAATCTACCTGCAAGATATTAGCCTCCTAGCTGAATTTTAGCAGAAACTAGATGAGGAGTCAACTCCAAAAAGTGAAACAATTCATTTTTTTGGGATGTAAAAATCGGTGCGTCCCAAGAGCAATTTAATCTACTTGCTACATATTTGCTTCTTGGCTCCTTTTCAGCTGGAGTGGGGTAAGGAGCGTACCTCAGATATTGTAAAAACCTCCCAGAAACCTACAATTTTGGGGTTGTATGGTCGAATCTTCCCAAAAGCCAACGCAACATTCTTTTTAGAACTGCCCGCCACATATGAGTCTTCTAGCTCAGTTTCAATAGAAGCTAGGTGAGGAGCTGACTTCAAAAACTGTAAAAACATTCCAGAAACCCACATTCCAAAAATTGTAAAAACCTCCCAAAAACCCGCTTTTTGAGACTCTAAAGTCAAAACCTTCTAAAAGCAAGTTTGAAACCTTTATCAAATCTACCTGCCTAATATCATCTCCTGGCTTAATTCGGGCTGGAGGGTAGCAAGCAGCTAGTTCTCGAAATTGTAACAACTTCCCAAAAACCCACTTTTTTGGGGTCGTCTAGTCGAAACTTATCAAAGGCAAATCTAAGCTCCTTCGTAAATCTACATGTCACGTATCATCAGCCTAGCGGCAGTTAGGTGAGGTGCCAACTCCCAAAACTGTAACAACCTTCCAGAGCTCCACCTTTTTATGGGGTTGTAAATATATGACATGTGGCTCTGTAGATGGAATTCTGTTCTGTAGAAATCACTAAAACTTAAGTTGACAGCTGTTTGAGGATTATTGTCCAACTTTTTCAGTGATCTCCTACTGCGATGATATCGGAGAAAATCTGCTTCTGGATCCATATCCAA
>FIZR01031463.1:0-12649 GCA_900060175.1 Ferrisia virgata | reverse complement strand
TCGAATGTTGTTGTTGGTACATTCGGTGCAGGTAGAAGTATTGCAGCCTGTTTCGCAAGTTCATCTGCTCTTTCATTGCCCGGAATGCCTTTGTGACCCGGTACCCACGCAAAGATGATATGAAAAGGAGGAAGAGAGGATATTATGGATATAATTTCTTTAGCAATAGGATGTTGCTTTTGTATTTTCTTATTTATTTTTTTCATTTATTATTTTTTTACTTATTTTTTATTTTTTTACTTATTTTTTATTTTTTTATTTATTTTTCATTTTCTTATTTATTTTTTTCATTTAATTTTTTTTATTTTCTTATTTATTTTTTTTATTCATTATTTTTTTTACTTATTTTTTATTTTTTTATTTATTTTTCATTTTCTTATTTTTTTTATTTATTATTTTTTTACTTATTTTTAATTTTTTTATTTATTTTTTATTGTTTTTATTTCAACTTTTTTCATTATACCCTCAGCTCTAAGACATATCCACGTATTGTCAACGGTACGAAAAAAATGGTGGCTAAATTTTTTCGCAAAATTGTGGTACACCATCTCCTAAACAGCATATTAAAAATGGGACCTTCATGAATTATCGCTTTTCGGAACCAGTTCGGGGAGGAATGCTTCCAGTCTGAGAAGTCAAATTCTGGAGGTCTATAATCATTTAATCTTAATGAAAATGAACTTTCATGTCGAATATCTATACGAATCAGCTGGGATTCACGTAGCAAAACAAGCATCAGTCAAGACTGGGCGATTTTCTGTCGATCTGTTTTCATGGTTAGAGATACTCACATGATTTAGTTCAAATTAGACCTATCTACAGAGGGAAGGCAGGGGGAGTACTTATCGAAAGCCATTTTCAAAGTGATCGATTATTTCTCCATTTTTTTCCTGCAGGACTTGGATTTTTTTCATGATTGACTTTACCTCCAGTTTGATGTTAAGATCCAGAGCTAGACAAGCTTTTTGGAATGGCAAGAGCAAATTTCAGTCATGAGAATATAAATCTAGCTTCATCAGTAATAAGATAAAAATAGAGTGAAAATTTTAGCATTTGACGACTATTTTTACTGTTTTAATAGCTAAATCTCAGAAAATTTTCGTACAAAAGGGAGAATAACAGTTTTTAGTATCTCCACAATGGACAGTTTTGGCCCACTAGGTTTTCCCCAATATACTCCTGTATCATACATATAAAGATACACCTTCAGTGTGGTTTCTGTTTGTAGCTTATTACTTCTAAGTCTCATGTTTTTGAAAATCTTGTGACTTTAAAACGTCAATAATTTTGCTATCCATCCAAGGTATATATCTCTCACCAGAAAGGTCAAGAGATTACCAATTTTTATTTCGACTTCTTCATCACTTCTGGTTCAAAACATATTGGTCAGAAGTTTTTTTCCTCCAGACAGAAATCTTGGAAAATCTGCATTTCAGATCTTGACCAATCAAAATTGTGAACATTGGTGAACAGAAATTAGTGAACAGTGCTCCTACTGGATAAGTATTAAACTACTCTATTTCAAAACTACCCGCTGTGTCCAAAGATGATCATCGTAGTCAGTTCCATGTGTAGACACTAGAGCTACGAGATGACCATCTGCAGATTACAGTGGTATGAGGATTACAGTAAATCCTGGTACTAAATTGTTTATGACTATAGCCGTTAAGAGAACTATTCACTAAATCCTACAATGGTACACTCTGAAATTTCTGCATTTTGATTGGTTAAAATCTAAGTGTTTGTCTACGCAGCCGGAAAGTCATATAGCGTTGTTGGTTTCGGTCTAAAGAAAGAGCTGCTCTTAATGGAAGCGTGTCTTCTAAACAATAGCTAAGATGCAGTGATCAGCATCTGTACAGGATAAACTGCGAGTAACTATTTACCAGTTCCCCTTACTCTGTGGGCCACCAGATGGACATCTTATAGTTCCAATATCTATTCTCTTTTATGCCTGTGAAATAGAAACACCACAAAGCCTCAGGTACGGTGAGAAAGGGATTACAGAATTTTTAGTCTACAGTTAGTCAAGACTTCTCCATTAGGATCACGATTTGCTAATACCAGCATAACCTGGAATAGAAACGGGAAATCCGCTGGTACAGCAGTACAAAGATTACAGAATTTTTTGTTCAGAGTTGGCCAAAATTTCTCCGTTAGGAGCGCTGTTTGCAAATTCTAGCACAACCTGAAATAGAGACACTGAGGACTTCTACGTTAAGAGTGTTGTTTGTTGACTCCAGCACAACTCGAAGTAGACACAATGGAAATCCTTTGGTACAGAAGTAAGACTATTACAGAATTCTTGTCCAGAGTTGGTCAAGATTTCTCCGTTAGGAGCGCTGTGTCAGCACAACCCGTTTCACAATTCTGATTGTTCAAGGTTTGGATTTCTATCTAGAGAACGATAATTTCCTAACCAGTAAATGTTGAAAAGAGAAAATTTTTACTGGTGAACGTTGGACTAAAATTAGTGATCAACTCTTACTACAGGGAAAAAAGAGTCGAACTTTAAACCTTAATTCCTTTACCCATCCGTAAGACAGATTTTAATCTTAGTGTTTCAGTATTTATACCTACTGTACTCTGGAATCGCTACAATTTATAGATTTAAATTTCAATCGTGTCTGTATCTTATATTTAAAAATTTAATTTCTACCTAGTTTGGTTGCAAATACACACTCAGCACCTGGTATATCTACCTATTCAATGAAAAAATAATTATGGTAAACATACAGTAATCTAGTTTAATCTGAAAATGTTTGGAACAGTCATTATTTCATGACACATTAAATTTGTTATGACAAAAGCATGTTTAATTCTACTCAGTAGTTTAAAAAATAGGGAAACATTGAAATTCAAATTCTTTAATTATATGTATAGTAGAAGCACTTACCTACCTTTCATTATTTTTATCAGAAATTTGCTCAATCAGTTTCATTCCTCGATGATTAATAAAGTAAATATTTTTAAAGGTATTTCCTCCCCCTCCCCCCATTTTCTAATTAAAAAACGTATTGATCTTGGTCAAATTGAATGATAAATCTTCAATCTGCGATTCTCTATAATAAGTATACCTATATAGAGAGATTGATAAGAAAATTAATTTTTTTCTTTGTTGATATTGGTAAAGTAACCATATTTACTTCTAACAGCTTAATTTAATCTGAAGAATTTCCTGTTTAATTTTAAAACACTATAAGATAACCATTCTTGAAATGTTTTGAAATATCATTAACTTGAATTCTACGTGTATAGGTATGAAATCTTCGAAGTATATATGTACCGTAAGGTAATTGATAAATGTATATTTGTAAGCGTTTAAAAATTCGTAGAATTCGAGATTACGTGCATAATATCGATTAACGGTTACTTTCATTCATTAATTGTGGTTGGAAATCACTCACCCCAGGGGATGTTCAGATTAATTTATACGTAGATACGCGTATAAATATACTCTTTACACGTTCGAGTAATCAACACATCGATTCCGGCACATATCCGATTTAATTGAAAATTGATTATTGGATGATAAGCGTATTTATGTACGTACGCGATGGAAATTTTTTTTCTTCTAATATTATCTACGTGGATACTTGGCAGTGGGCTTACAACATCATAGCAGAGGCGACGAACAGTACACATAAGCGCGAGATACAAACAAACATACTGTACGGTGTGTATCGTGTTATTCGAACGATAAATTAGAAAAATATTGGAAAACTTCGCTCGTTTTGTTATTTGAGCGAAGAAAAAAAATTGCCAAGGAAAAATTAAACAATAAAAAGGAATTTCATATTTTGCGCTTTGGTAAGCACGACGACGACGACGACGAAGACGACAACAGTGTTGGCGAAGTAACCGTAGCTAAACCGAGGGGGGGGGTCGCGGGTGCCGTACGAGGAATGATAAAAGTAAAAAAAGAGGAGAGTAGATGGCATGGCATAAGCACACGTACTGTATCTGAAGAAGGAAAATGAACAAGGAAGAGCACAGTAAAGAAGTTCGAAAACATATTCAATTTACTAAATAGGGGGTTTTTCTCCTGTGTGAGAGATGAAGTTGTTTTTATGTTAATGGAAAAGAAAACTGCGGAGCTGTTTTTATAATAAGAACAAAAATTTATTAACATTTTCCGTGAAACGTTTTGTAAAAAGGTGCGGTAAAAGTAACTTAAACGTCACTTTTTGCGTAAAATGCAAAAGAAGAAGAAGACCGAGTCGAAAAAAAAACTGGCTACAAACTCTCGCTCATTTCTTTATTTGGTTTTAGCGCGCGTTTTTCTTCGCGATGCTCGCGTGTTACGGGGGGGGGAGGGGGCTTTTTTCAGCCCGATTTTACATAATCCGTGGACGGTTTTCTTTCATTGCGAGTTTATTTTATCTGCTGGTTAGATTATTTATAGCGAAAATAGAAACTAAGCGAGCGACGAAGAGAGATAGATGCAGCCGCCAGAGTGTACTTTTGTTTTCTAACACACCAGAAGTATATCTACGTAGTACTATGTTGGATATTACCGATGGAGATTTGCATTTTATAATCGGAACAAGCGTGTATGGGTTCGGCGAAAGGTACAAATACAAAAGATGGAGGTGCACGCTGCACAATAGCTAGCTAGCTACGTCTGCGATGGGACGATGTTGATGTTGATGTTGATGCTGGCTGCAGGCGTTAGCGTCGCTACGGTAGGGCAGGGTGAAAAATACGATAAATAAAACGTTTAGTAAAACGTTTGTGGAAAATAATTGCCGCGAGTAAATACACGTTTACCGGACGACAGTAACAAACAATCGAAAATGCTTATTCGCGTATCCGGCACACGGTAGCCACTAGCCAGCTACTGCTGGGTTTTTTAGTGAATAGAACTCTTGGGATATGCGGACAAATGAGCGAAAGATATATACGTAGACGTACGTACGATACGATGGCCAGCCAGTGCCATGCCGGTTCTGCCACACCAGCGAATGGTTTTATTTTAAAACGCTGCACACGTACTCGCATAGGAGCCGTGCTGTTAATAGGTGAGATGTGCTGACAATTAGATTTCGTTAACATTTTGAAACATTACTTGTTAAGTGGAAGGTGGTTTTAGAGGACCTTGGTTTTATACGCCGGAAGATTAATTACCTGGGGGAAAGCTTTAAACTATTAATACTGGAAAGTTGTTTCATTCTACGTATATATGTTTGCGATGATGTTCAAAGCACATTTTGCATATAACGTAACCGCGTCAGCCACCTAAGAGGTGTACCTAGACCTACCTACTACTACCTACTACCTACTACCTACTACTTACTACCTATCTGTCGAGCTTTTACGTGAAAAGATTTTCCGTACGGGCTGATAATATACGTATAAAGTTATGTTGATGGTCGTATGTGTTGCGTATCTCGTAAAACAAAACGTTGATACTTGTATTCTTGTTTGTAAAGGGCAACTTTACCTGCTATGTACCTACGACTTACTGATGCGAATTCAAAGTATGATATTAATACGAGTGAAATTGTGTATACTGACTCGAGGGAGGTGTGATCAACGAAAATAATAGACGAAAAAAAATTTTAAATCTTGCCCGACGTAATTGACCTAACAAGTTTCCAATATTTTGTACTATTTTTAATCAACGAATAAGATAAATTCTTGGAATAAATTTTTCATATTTTATCATATTTAAAAAAAAAATTGCATTTGTTTAAAAATCAAAAGAAATATGTCCCCAGTACCATCCACGTAAGGGATTGGAAAATCATTTCGTTGGTGCTCAACCCATTCAGCTTAATTTCAAAAAACCTTAGGTTGGAGCTGAGGAGGACATACCAGTCCTGTGCCTATGACAGTGGGAGGTTGAAGGTACAGTGTCAATCGTTTGTCCAGGCAATGATTTTGTTTGTACATTGTTTTAAGAGTGGGTGGAAATAGGCTGACGGGAAGATATATAATTTTCAAACGGATGCCCAGGGAGTTGAAACTGGGTAGTATCAATCCTTTTGTGCTTCGTTTGTGCTCATTTGGAAACGCATTCATCCTTTTGCACTTTTTACCTATTTTAGACAATTTTATTTTTCAAAATTTTTTTCGGAATTGTTTGATGGATTATTTGCACTTTACATTTTACCCATCTGTATCAAATTTTTATTCAATTTTTACTTTTTTCCATTTTACGTGCCATATACTGCAACTAATAGCCTTTTTTACCAGTTTTTATCAAACATTTACAAAATTTTCCAATATTTTCGTAAATTTTTCCAAATTTTTCTAAAATTTTCTGATATTTTTAGAGATTTTCTGAAATTATCCCACATTTTTCAAAATTTTCTGAAACTTTCCAATGTATTTAAAAATTTACCAAAACTTTCCTGCAATTTTCAGAAATTTTTAGAAATTTTTCATTCAAATTTTGGAAAATTTTCCAATATTTTATTTTTTTAATAATTCTAGAAGTTTTCTTAAAAAAAAAATTGTATTTTTCTAATATTTATAGATTTTTTCCAAAAATTTCTGACATTTCACAATATATTTAGAAATTTTTCAAAGTTTTCCTACAATATTCAGGAATTTTCAGAAATTTTCCGTTCAAATTTTCGAAAATTTTCCAATATTTTTCAAAATTTTTTTTTTCTAACAATTCTATAAGTTTTCTGATATTCTCTGATATTTTTGGAATGAAATTTTCTAAAATTTTTCTGGATTTTTCGAAAGTTTTAGAAATTTTTTGTTCAAATTTTCGGGAATGTTCCAATAGTTTTTGAAATTTTATATTTCTAATAATTCCAGAAATTTTCTGATATTTTGCGATATTATCGAAATTTTCCAATATTTTTGAACTAAAATTTTCTGAAATTTTTCAATATTTTTGGATATTTTATGAAATTTTTTAAAATTTTCCTCCATTTTTCGGAAGTTTTAGACATTTTTTGTTTAAATATTCGGGAATTTTCCAATATTTTTTAAATTTGTATTTTTCTAATACTTACAGAAATTTACCAAATTTTGGTGATATTTTCAATATTATCCAAAATTTTCCAATATTTTCGAAAAAATTGTTTAATTTTTGAATACTTTCTAAAATATTACAATATTTACAGAAATTTTCCAAAATTTTATAAAATTTTCTATACTTTTGGGAATTTTTCAACATTTTTATAAATTTTTCAATATTTTCTAAAATTTTCTGAAACTTTCAGTTCAAATTTCCCGAAATTTTCCGTTGTGTTCAATTTCGTATCAATTGATTTTCATTAAAGATTAGTTTAGAAGAGGAAAAACAATATCGAATATAAAAAAATTAATTCAACCCACTTTAATCCAATGCGTCCTTCTCCTCCTGCTGCTACTATGATGGCACACTAGAAAAAAATTATCACAACTGCCGCAAAGTCACACTCAAACTGAGCAAATATCCTTGCTGCCTCCAATGAAGAAAATCTTTTCGTGAAAGAAAGGATCATTCTTAATTGATGCTCTTTCCCTTACCCTACATTTTTACATTCTATTTTTTCATTTGCTTTGAGGTATAGTGGAAGAAAAATTGACCATCCATTGTTGAAGTTTGATATTTCTATACTTTTGTGGATGTAAATTTATTACCCCAGGATATAAAATGTATTTCGTCAAAAGTCATCACTTGCCTTGTTTAAAATTTCCTCTAATATTGTTCAAATTTTGTCTCACCTGCCTTATCATAAAATTCACCACTTGTGGAGTTAGGTATTGTTGAAACTAAGGTCTATAGTTCAAATTTTATCTAGCATGCTTTACATCTCGGGACTGAAATATTTACAAATCGAAACCAATACAAGTTTTTGGACTTTAAGGTGGTGGTAGGGTTAACACCCCCTCTCCCCCACGATAATACGCACTGTATTTGTAGCGAAATTAAGAATTTGGAACTTTATAGTTCTTATGTTTAAATGCTCATTGTTATGTTCGCTTTCCAACTCCCTTGCTGCACCTCTCCACCATACGCAAAAAGAGTCCATGGAATTATATCATTGGTAGATCTAATCTTATAATTTTATCTTAGAACGCTTATTGGCTACCTACAACTCAACTGAGTAGGTCTGATTTCATGTTCTGTTGAATAAAGTGCTTTACAATTGGTACACTATCTAATTAGATATTTTCTTTATCAACATTCTTCTCGTCCTTCTCCCTGCAATTTATCCTCTGCATTCTTGGAAATTACTCGACCGTTTAAAACTTATTGTTCTTCTTATAAACTGCCCATCTCCCAGATACCCATCCAGTTTGAAAAATTTTAATTGATAAATTGTGGAAATTAAGTGAGCGTATGAAACTTTTGAGAAACTTCAATCGTCTAGGTACATGTACGAGTATTGAGTTCTGTATCTGCTTTCTTCCAATATATTTTAGCTCGCCTAGATTTACAATGAATAAATCACGTTCGCGCCTCAACGCATAGACATACTTTACATACCTCTACTGTAAAACCTGTGTTAAGTCTAACTCTTGTGTACATATGAGCTCGGCATTATAGTACGGTGGGTACGACGTAGGTATAGTAAATCGTTATATAAAACTTGGGAAAACGCTCTCGAATAACATTTAAGTTTTCGAATGAAATTGGATGTTTAAAAGGGTTTTAAATTAGGTATCAATTGCAATCTAAACGAAGCACGAAAGAGAGGCGGTTGATTTAGTGCGAAAGTTAATCGAGTCTAGCATACACACCTATACGGCTGGTAACGTACCTTGTAGTCTCTTGTTACCAATTTATCTCGGATAACTCGTTATCGAGAAAGGGCACAGATGGATCAGGGTAAATACCCCTTTGAAATGTCATTTGGCATTCACCTTGCCACACGCGCTAGTGTAACCCCCATTGAGACTACTGTCGTCTACTGTCTACAGCCGACTCGGTTCTCTCGTTGCGTAAGTATATACTGGTAAGAAATTTCCGCCCTATTGGTTCGCTATATATTTTTTGCCAATTGCGAATCGCTATACCGCTCGTACACGAGTGTAGACGTCGACGACGACGACGACGATGTACAGTACAACAACGTATACGATACACGAATTTAATCTTGTAGGGATTTTTTCTTTTTTTTTTTTTATACTCCTCTCGTCGTAGTCGTAGTCGTAGAGTCGTCGTCGTACACGGTACACGTCGCGTGATTTATAATTTTTATATGTAATTTGTGACGTCTTCGGGATGTGGCAGTACAGCAGCGTCCAATATAGGTAGGTGAATTGTCCTCTCCGCTCGAACGTGCGGTAATAGTATTTAAAACGGATGCGTCATAGTTACGCTTGATTTTTCGCATAATGTTGACCGCCACACATTCGAGCGAGGGGTTACTAATCCCCTATCTGTGAGCTTTACAGCTACACGCACACTTGTACGTTTACTCTGTACATGTAAGCTATATACGTACATTGATATACGTTGAGTTTTTGTTTTTTTAAACCGAGCGTGAGTTTAAATGAAGTGAATGCTGTAAGCGTGCCGAATATATTTGAAAAAAACATAAATAAGAGGTGTATTTTGTAATAGCTGCGAATATCATTCGGCAATAAATCGAAATATTTACGCTATTTCCAGTCGAAAAGATTATCGATTTTTAATCCCATCTGGAGGTCGATTCGAGGGTGGCTCTCGTCGTACGTACTCGATGCTGATGATGTTGGACCCCGAATTCTAATATCTGCATATGTACGAGTGTGGTTGGCTGCTGATGATATTCTGATGTTAATGGACGTCATTTTGGCAAAATTTTTGGATTTTTAAGAAAATCATCAATTTGTATACACTCTGAAGTATGAAAACCCAACCTTTGCGTGTAGATCGAGAGCTTGGTCATGAAAAATGTCCTTGCAAGATTGAAATTTGATACTACTTTACCAAAATTAGGATTAGTAGGTCTGTTACTGAAACCACCACTCTGCTGATCCACAGCTGTTGCTTTCAACAAGTACACTGGAAGCTAAAAAGTTAAATACATTCATGAACTTTTCACCTGAAAAAGGTTGATGATTCAACGCAGTGCTATTTGATAACATTTATCCAATTCGGGCTCAAATAAGTATCCTACAATCTTCGGAGCAGAAGGAGCGCTCTTTTAAAATAAATTTTTACTATCAAGATTGATCATATACAGATTTATGACTTTGGACCAGATTCTTAGTCCTGAGTCTAGGCAACGTTGTTAATTAACACTGTATGGGGGGGGGGCCTATAGTAGTATGGATTATATAATTGGCTACGCTCATAAAATGTGTAAATTGACTTGATTTGATGTTATCAGCATCATACATCAACGTTGGCACGTTCAGATGAATAATATTTATATTTCAACTAGCTAAGTGTCAGTTCAATATCTAAGTACTCATGAGTTGATGGTTCGGGGCCCCTGTTGACTAAAGACAAATACGATGTATCAAAAGTACCTAGGTATGTGTTCAAGATCAAAGACTTCAAATCTAAAGTAAAAAGAGTGGTAGATTTTATTTCTGAGGGCAACTACACATGATTTCTAGGACATCGTATACATGGATTTTGTAGATGGATTTTTTGTCGATATGCTGGGAACACCTGTCGGCTAAAATGTTAATTTGTTGAAAAAAAATTTTTTTCTAGATATGGATTTTTGAACGTCGATGTTGAATGGTTTAGTTACATTAACCTTTAATTAAGAAAAATGGCACCCTGATTTTTTCTGTCATATTGCCAATGAAAACCAGGCTATTACAGTCTATCCACCAACGGGGGAGGGAATCCTAACAAAATCCATTTCGGCGTCCTAGAAAGCTATTGAGACAATTTTTGCCAATGTTAAATATTTATTTTTATTTTTTATCTCCCCCCCCCCTCCTCGAACATTACAATTATTTACTTTGCTCGATACGGACCAAAATCAATGCAGTTCAGTCAATCGGCTCAGTTTGGTGGCTAATTAGATATATATGAGTGGGGATGACCTTGGACTAAAATTCAGTTTTGTCCCATTTTGTGGGAGGAGTCAAAAACACAAAAATTGTTCCTTTTGGAACCAATTGATAGCGAATCCAATGTTGCATAGAATATCCAAAAATCAACTTCCTAGATAAATTAGGAGGGGAAATATGAGAGTTTTTCCCTTTGTTGACCGTACAAAAGGGCTCAAAATGAGCTAGGAAGTTAAAATTAGGTATGTACAGTCAGTAAGGGCCCTAGATATGCCTTTTGGCCATTTTGACCCATGATCATGCAAGGCTTTGCATGTTTCTTGTAAAATATCAATTTTTTCGACTGTATATGATCCTACACAGACATGTATACCACGTTTGGTCACATCTAACCAGATATCGTCAATGGTATAGTTTACTACTCGCAGATGAAGTGTGGCAAAAAAAAAAAGGTATATAGGTACAAATTTTCAACTTTCTCTTAATTAAAGGATTTAAATGGTACACGATGCAAAATGCATCAGTAAAGTGCGAGTGAGTGATTAATTCAAGTCAAGGTGAAGCAAACAAAGGCCTGTTTCCCGTGTGACTTGAGAAAAGATTTTGTAAAGAGAAATAAATCAATCAACTACTCAATAAATTTTCACGGCATACAGCTATTGTAAATTATATTCTATTATTTTAATCTAATTAAAACATACTCAGATCTGCTGAAGCGCGGCAATCTTTCTTATGTGATTAGATATGAGCATTTTCCACCCGGCAATGATATATTTTCATGCATAGTGATGCATGATTATGTATGATCATGTTGCTAACATTTTCCTTGCATGATTCATCATACATGATCATTCTTGGTCTTTCATCATTTTTTTTGGGTACACCACATATGCTCATCTCTAGCATAAAAGCAGTCATGAGACCATGCATGATCATATATTGTAGATGGTCTTGCAACAATTTTGTAATGGGGTAGTGTGATAAGGCGGAGTCATAAATGGCCCACTGAATGGTTTAAGTTGGTGCTGATTCCCTTGCATAAGAAAGAAGATGCAAGATTATGCTCTAATTATCGAACAATTGCTCTAATTCCACACAGCAACGAAGTCATGTTACAAATCCTAAACAACCGGATCAAGGCATACCTACACAGGCAAATTCCTCCTGAACAAGCCGGGTTCATGCCAAGAAGAGGCACAGGGGAACAGATATTGAATGTCCGGCAAATCATCATGAAGTGTAGGGAGTTCAACATACCTGTAGTGATGCGTTTCATAGATTACGCCAAAGCCTTTGACTGCGTGAATTGAAAGAAGTTCTTCAAAGTTCTAAGAGAAATGGGAGTCTCTGCTCATATAGTAGATTTGGTGGAGTCCCTGTATGAATTCAATTCTATGGTGGTGAGAGTTGATGGCAAAGAATCTGCAGCTTTTCAAGTGGAGCAGGGAGTGCGTCAAGGATGCATATTGCCCCCTCAGTTATTCAACATCTATGGTGAGCATATAATTCGCGAGGCTCTTGAACATTGGACTGGTGGTATTTCTATTGGAGGAAGAGGAATCTAATCTGCGATATGCAGATGATACCACCACAACTGCTTCGAATGAAGAGGAAATGACGGTGCTTGTCAACTGGGTGAAGATAGTCAGTGAAAAACTTGGGCTTTGTATTAATGCATCAAACAACGAAAGTCATGGTGGTGGATCGGGCCAAGTGTCTTCCAGTTTCTACAGCTCTGAGC
>FIZR01031462.1:0-19099 GCA_900060175.1 Ferrisia virgata | reverse complement strand
ACAATACGGAACAGAGAGAGAGAGAGAGAGAGAGAGAGAGAGAGAGAGAGACTCGACGTTTGCAATTTTAATAACAGTCATAAATTACCGATAAATAACTCGATTCGACTTTTAATGCGAGTTTGGTTTACCATATCGGCATTAAAATGGCGCCTCGTTAATATAATATAGTAAATACATGTACACATATGTATACGTTATTATGCGAGTCAAGCATTTATTTATATACGTAAAAATACGTATTCGCGTTTTTAAAGTATACGTATAGATTAGATATACTTACTTAAAAGTGAGTAACAATGTACGAAATGAAAGAGATAAAATTATACGAATATGCGGCGATAATATCTATTACTTTGATGTAATTTACCGCAGGTATCGATATAAATGAGAAGTAGGTACCGAGTCGCTTGAACAAATCCACCAGTAATTAGATTTTCATCGGCGAGTTGGAAAAATTTGAACATTTTAACGCCTTGCTTTAATAAATAATTTAGTAACGAAGCCCAGCTCTACGAGTATATTATTAATGTACCCTCGTCGAATAGATTCGTTCCTGTAATTAGAATATATAAGTACTTACTTGTAGCAGATCGTACTTCATTCCTTTCGTTCCTTAGGACCATGTTGTAATCAACCTTTCTTTCTGCCAATATCTAATCGAATTTCGTGTTATTTGCAAAACGCTACGTTGTGTCGAATTATCATCAAAGTATTCAGCTTACACACATATAATATATTTTCACACAAATGACTATATATATATAGCTTGCTTGGTGTGTACTATACTTGTGCATCTTTCCTGTTCCCTTCTGTAGTATACGGGTTGTACTCGTATTTGTATTTTGAAAAGAAACACATACGTAGGTATGTAGGACGAGGAGACGATACGCGATGTGTTAATTCAAAATATGTTCCAGTCGTCTGAACGTTTTTCCTTTACATATTTTTCATGTTGGTACGCTACACGTAGGAGAGCATTTACAAAGCGTAGCCAAATAGAATACGTTATTCGATTTCAGTAAATTATTCTCAACTCGCAGTGTATACTACGATACTCGCGATACTCGCGTACGTATTTTCAATTTACTGTGCGGTTAACACATTCGTACGATTTCGCTTTGGGACTGTTCTTTGATGACTCTTTCAACGCCATAACAGCGCCAGCGTTCGCCTGCCATCGTACCAGTATACGTACATCTACGTATACTGTATCGTCAGCAAGTATTATGTACGATATCTGTCCTCGGTTCGTTGGAATTAAGTATATCCCTTAAAAATGCTGAAAAACACACAACTGTATATTTCGCATTGGTTCGCGTGTACTGTGTATTCATTTTGTAGATTTTATGTGTACTGTAATTTTATCTAAATACGATACGTAGCTAGGTAGAGCTTGGTGTAGTAGTTATAAATAGGTACTGGGTAGTACCACAGGCGAGAGGTAGCCAGGTACCCTAGGTACCTAGCTACCTAGCTCTACCTACATGTTTTCCGGTCGTGTCTGTTCAGTGATAAACCGAGAAACACTCACTATTGCACGTTGAATTTACATATCTAGACATAGCTAGCTGTACACGAGTACGTGTATATGTATAGGTATATAAATATATGTCATGGTAGTGTACTCTTTGATGTGGTTTAATGTTATCTTTACCTAGATATACTTGAAATTTAATAATGTTTGTACACATATCAAACTTGTTAATACGCAACATTATACAACTTATACGTACCTGGTGTATTTATACCCAACTATACCTATACGCAATACATGTTGGGTTTGTTGGTATCTTAAGCGCCTAAGCAGTCATATCTAGGTAGGTATGTAGCTAGGTACAACTACCAACCTAACCTACGTGTAAGTATTTAAAGCCAACGACGCGACAAAACTACAAAATAAATACCATGGTACGCGCGAGCAAACTTTAAAACAAACAATTTTACTAGCTAAGTAACCAATTTAATTTTATAAACGGATTTATCTATGTAGAATTAGTTTGAAATTTCTCAATAATATGTAGAACCCGTGCAGAGTGGTATCGTTGCATGTCGCCATTTCATACAGACCTAAATAAATTTTACTAATACGAAGGAACCTCAAATCATGACCATGTAGACGTTGGAACTGTTCTTTAGTAAATAATTAGTTGAATGGAGATTTGAAAACTAATCTATTACAGAGCACGCTGTGCAAATAGTGTCAGGATTAGTGGTGTCATATGACACAGTTGTGAGACTTGGCACATTTCTGGTAACGCTTCAGCCAATCCGATATCTCTAAATATTTGCCAAACTCATGACACTGACATTGAAATGGTGCAATTGCAGAACTAGGATGACCCCAAAATGACTTCATTATGACATTGCTATGACGTTGCTGTGACATATTAATGACATGTATTTGACTCATCGGTGACATGTTTCTGACATCATAATGACACACTTCTGATGAAAAAATAAGACCTTTTGTCGCAAAAATGACATGTTTTTTTTTTATATTTTTAAACTCACGAAATTTTACAATTTTTTTTGCCGGTGGTGGATTCGAAGTTGGGTCCTCCTGGGTACAAATCGACTTCTTTACACGGATTTTTTGGTTCTGACCATGATACGATATTTACTTGACGAAGTATTGGAACATTGATGGTACACTATTGACATAATAATGAAATGTTTCTGACTTGATTATGCCATTGATGTGAATTAGGAGTGGCATACTTCTGACTACATTATTAGACAGTTCTGACTTGCTTCTATGTTTTTCACTCTGTTTTGGTAGTACACTATTACTATATGAATGACATCGGACATGCTTTTGACTTGCTTATGACACTAATGCCACTTTGGAGTGGCACACTTCTGACTACATTATGATACTATTCTGACACAGTTCTGACATGCTTCTGACAACATTATGACATCATTTTGACACAATTCTAGCATGCTTCTGACACCATTCTGGCACTATTCTTACTCACTTATGGTGTGATTTTGATACTACTTTGGCACATTTCTGACATTATTGTGCCTTCTGCTCTTGTTACACTTTTTTTAACCTCTTCCCTTCTGTAAGGCAAACCCCTCCTTTTTGTTTGAAAAATAAACAAAAAATGAGCTAATATTCGAACTCTGTGTTTTAGAATTAGTAAGAATTGATATGTCACTTTGCTTTTTCCGTTCTTAGCCTGATTTTCTCTGTCATATTGTCAATGAAAATCAGGCTAGTACAGTCTTTTGACCAACGGCAGTTGGGGGGAGGGTATACCAACAAAATCCGTTTTGAGGTCCTAGAAGACCATCAAGACAATTTTCGGTCCAGTCAAATATTTATTTTAATTTTTTTCGCCGAAATTAAAATCATTTACTCCGCTTGGTACCGACCAAAATCGCTCCAATTCGGTCAATCGGCTCAGTTTGGCGACGGATTACATGTATCTTAGTGGGGATGATTTTAGGTGAAAATTTAGTTTTGATCTATTTTCGGGGGAGGGGGTGATGAGGGGCAAAAACGCAAGAATTGTCCTTTTTAGACCAGGTGTGAGAATACCAAAAGTTGCATAACATATCCAAAAATCAACCTCCTAAGTCAATTGGGAAGGGAGATATGGGGGTTTCTCCTCTGTTTGGCCTTGAAAAAATGCTGTTCCTCCTCTATCTTCCCACCAAATTGAGCTAGTAAGTTAAAATTTAGCATGTAAATTTAATTGGGGTCCTACATGTGCTCTTTGTGAGTTCCAACTTTTTAGCTCTGTTGAACCCTCTCACAACCCCAAAAAAGTGGTTTTTTGATCAGTTTTTTGAATTTTTCCTCACATAATTCTCATTCTAAATGAGCTAGGAACTTGAAATTAGGCATGTATATGTCGTGGGGGTCCTAGATGTGCATTTTGAGGGTCTCGACCTTTCAGCCCAATTTCACCTCTTTAAAGCCCCAAAAAAGTGTTTTTTGGTCATTTTTCCTCATTTTTTGAGTTTGTTCCTCGCATAGCTCCCCTCCAAATTGGGTTACGATGTTGAAATTAGCTATGTTTCGTCTGTAGAGATTCTTGATGTGCCTTTTGGGGGTTTCAACTTTCTAGCCCCAATGAATCCTGCCTACCTGCAATGTAAATTAGGAAGAAAGCATCGCTGATTCTCATGATTGTGATATATTACAAAAATCAGGCTAGAGAAGCATTGCTTGCGATACTTTTTTGACGTTATTTAGTAACTTTTTTTTGCAATCCCTTCCATGTTTCGAAGAAAAAATCTTGAATTAAAACAGTCTAATATTTACTAGGGTCATAGGTAGAGACAGGTCGAAATTTAAGAGTACCGCCTCTTCATTAATTGAAAAAAAAATGATAATAATGGAAAAAGGTTGTGTTCTATTGTTTATTTTTCTGTATTGTAGTTATTAAAATTTCACAAGATCGTGTAAATCGAGTTAATTCAACGTTTGGAGAGGCTAAATCCCCCCTCCTATACTGCCATCTTTCATCTTTACCTTTGATTAGAAGCTGAATTGAAGACAATATGTAGCTATTTATGTAAATCTACTCGTATTGTAGATAGTACCTCCTACCTATTGAGATGATTTAAATATGTAGTAAGTCGAAAATCCTATTCAAGTGGAACAGCCTGCTGTAAACTAATCGATAATTTTTATTTTATTTGTTTTAGGTGAGTATACGAATACCTATATGGTGTGATTCCGTATGAATATTAAGAAACCTGAAAATAAGTGAGTTATATATTTTTTTTAATTCATGAAGAAAATGTCCCCCCTCCTAAATTCCTTCAAATCGAACATACGACTTTTTCAATTGGGTATCGAATGAAGTAAAACTTGACCAAGCTTTTAATTCAGTCATTAATAGGAAAAAAGGTTTATTTTGAAACAAATAGTCAAAACTTTCAAAATGCAATTTCAATATCTTGGCTCAATTTGGAGTGAAAATATGCCTAGGCCAAGCTCCAAAAACAACATTAAACGAACCTAACCTAATCAAAAAATGAAAAAAACATTTTTCTCGCATCTGTTACGTGGTTTAATGGGTCTGAAAAGTAAAAATTCGCTGAAAGACACATCTAGAGCATTTGTAAAATATATATGCCAAATTTCAGTTCACTTGCTCAATTTGAAGATTCGAAAAATTGGCTCAGGCAAAAGTTGTAGAGCGTTAAAAGACAAACATTTCGGTTTTTTTATTTTTCTCTCATGTGGTCATGGGACAGGAACTAGGGCGAAAAGAAAAAATGGGACCAAAAATTCCTCTTGAAATGAATAATTTACGCCTAGGCGAGTCAGGGATAAATTCCAGCGAGCCTTAAATTGAATGAACGTAATGTTGGGGTTTTTGTGGTCGCAGAATTCAATTTACAATCGTTTGAGCATTGGGCCTTAACTAGGCTTTGGAATGGAGGGGTTTAGAATATACAATTTGGCAAATTTTAGACAATGACGTCAATAAATTCTACTCGGGTTCATCGGCTTTTAATTAACTCAAAGAGTTGAAAAATTTGTAAATGATTTTGGGAGATCCTTTGGAATGTGCATTTTGTGGTATATATTTCTATTTTTCATTCTCACTACAATGAAATGATTAACAAAACTCTATAAAAGTATCGTGTAATAAGTAATTTCTGTTTGAAAATTATAATTTAAATTCAACTAGAAAATGAAGGAAAAGAAAATATTTTATTTGATGAAAAATAAATAAGCCCGCCAAAGCATTCAAATTCGTTGAAAAATCAACAATTTAAATTTAGCGTAACGAATTCATTTTAGTACTTGTACAATCGATAAAGCAAACACTGACCATGAAATTTGTGGTACATTTTTAGCCTGATTTTCTATGTCATATTGTCAATGAAAAGCAGACTGTTACGGTTCATCAAACTGTGGCCGATGAAGGAGGAATATTCAACAAAATCCGTTTGGGGATCTTAGAAGACCATTAAGACCATTTTTGGTCATATCAGATATTTATTTTTATTTTTATTTTTTACCCTCATCATTTGCTCAGCTCGATACTGAGCAAAATCGATCAAATTTAGGGAATAGGTTTCGATTAGCGGCAGATTTGATATTCCGGAGTGGAAATAACCTCGGCTTGAAATTCAGTTGTGCCCAATTTTGGGGGAGGGGGTGCTGAGTGGCTAAAAACTCCAAACATTATTCCTTTTTGAGCAAATCGATAGACATTCTAAAGTTGTACAACTTATCGAAAAATCATCTTCCCAGGTTAATTGGGAGGGGGGGAGATATGAAGGTTTTTGTTCTTTTTGACTTTGAAAAAGAGGTGTTCCTCGCATAACTCACCTTCGAATTGAGATAGGAAGTTAAAATTTGGTATGTTAATTTAATAAGGGTCCTAAATGTGTCTTTTGGTACTGTCAACTTTGCAGTTTAATTACACCCTCCTCCTCGCCACATAATTGTAGTATTTTAATAAAACCAGGATGGTAAAGCGATGCTTTTTTTTCTCTTATTTATTTTGTTTTTAAATATAAATTTCTGAATTTCAATTAAGAAATGCCTGTTAACTTAACACTACCATTGATGCTCATCGTCTGGCTAATTTCACGTAATAATTTTCACCACCCTAATTTAATAGCTCAAATTTATTTCGGAATAAAAAGCCATCTATGCTAGAAAATTTTATATTAGTTCAATTCCTCATTTCAGATTCTACAAATGAATTTTCTTTCAAAAATTTATACCCACCTGATTTTCATTTTCCAAGAAAAGAATTCATTTCATTATAAAATTATCAATTATTACTTTCAATATTTATTGATAAGAGTTCTTTGTGAAAAAAAAAAAAAAAAACTCAATTTATCAATTCATTCGTGTATCAAAGAAAATTCGTGCTTTCCTTCGTTCGACACATTTATTATTAAATAATATTCCGTAATGAAAATCATCTCAAACGTCAAACGAACAAAAGAATTTTACGCCTTGTAAAAGTAATTACCAAAACTTTATTTGAAGCGAAAAAATTATACCAACTGCGGGTAAAATATTAAAAATCACGAAAGGTCCACGATTTTGCGAATTTTCATCCAGCAATTTAAATGTGTAATCTTTGCCCTTCTAACAGTGAAACAATTTCACGCTCTGCTTTAATCCGCCAACAGAATGGTAGATATGAGCGGGTATTTTCATCGCGAAACTGCAGATTGTACTTATTATTACAGAAGTTATTTTAAATAAGTAGAATTTCGAGCTAACTGCAGATTAAAAGTAAATATTAATTTACTAATGTAGCGAACAACTTACGTACGTAATTTTCCTTTCCGGCGTATTTGTCGTTTCGGTCTAGACATTGTGCATAGTATAAAATCACGCATAACGAGCAGAGTTTTTTTTTT
Organism: Ferrisia virgata; assembly: GCA_900060175.1. Classification (NCBI taxonomy): domain Eukaryota; kingdom Metazoa; phylum Arthropoda; class Insecta; order Hemiptera; family Pseudococcidae; genus Ferrisia; species Ferrisia virgata. The sequence continues at coordinate 11,740 of FIZR01031462.1, read as the reverse complement.
CTTTCTTATTTTACTTTTTTAAAATTCGATCTTAAATATTTTACAAGAAAAAGGCCGGAAAAAAAGATTACTATTTTATTTACACAAAAGCGATTTCAACAAAAGCATAGTAGCGCTCGTTACTCAAGACAACTTTTTAGCCAGATTTTTCCATTTCTATTTTTCGATTTTACACAATAACCTTTCCGTCGTAGTGGTAAGAATTGACGAAGGAAAAAGCTAAGGATCGAAAAGAAAAAAAAAAAAAAACATTTTCTTAAAAGCAACTTCTCTTAGTATTTTTTTGTGCAGTTTCGAACCGTTGGTACCTACCTACGTAGGTCTTAAGTATATCGTACTAAAGGAAAGCAATTCCGTCAAATTTACCGAATTATATGACTGGCACAGTACGTAGGCCTACACTTATATGTGTGGATTGTGGTAACCCTATTCGACTCTTGTACCTATATGAGAAACTTCATATATGTATTGGCTACTCATTCACACCGTATTGGATAGGCCTACTACCGCAAGTCTATCAATTCGTACCTCCTATCTGTTTATTAAGGCCTGTACATAGTTTATAAAAAATTCGATGACACCCTCACAAGGTCAAAGTTCAATTATAAATTCAACTAGACCTACCCGCACCGGTAATAAAATACAAAATGTAGATTTCCACATCCTTATAAAACTTACCTACAGCGGCGAGACTAAACATACAATAAATAATAGTACACCTATATTTCTTATTTTTTTTTTTTCATATTATTTACCTCTCACACACAGAGGAAAGGTTCAATTTAAGCAGCCAAAGTAGTAGGAGAAAAAAAAACCCTAATTGAATTTCTTTTATGGTTTAGTTGCATTAAACTGAATTTATGTTTGATAATATACCGTTTCGTGTCCACAAATCTTTCCTTAATAGTTCGCCATCAAATAAATGTGATGGCCGATGTTACATGCGAGTTTGTGTTTAGTTTTAAAGGTTAACTATATAGTTCAACTTTTACCATTACAGTTTTACAGCATCTGAATGGCCATAAAACTTTTTGAAAAAAGCATCATCCACAAAGGCACACTTGCTATTTGTTATACGATATCTATCTGTCGCAGATCAACTCAACTTCAAAGCTATTTCATCGACGTAGGGGTAGCGAAAAGGCTATTTGGCAAGAATAAAATACTACATGGTAGTCGAGATCGAATCCGGCACATTATTTCATTTTCGAAACATTTGCTGCCCGATTACGCACGATAATATCGTGTAAATAATTCGTAATAATGTGGATTTCGTATCGGGGCATTGGGCATACTTTTCTTCAATATGCTGCGTAGGAACAGATATCGTCTACAAGCGGAAAATATTCAATACTTTTCCAGTAGGAATTTTGCTTCTTTTTGCACGTAAAATTATTGTAAATTTTTATTTTTATTTTGGTTCAGGTTTGATTGCAATTGCAACGCTGATAAAATGATAAAGATGAGAAAAATTTTCAAAAACTTGGTATTTATTTTAATAATGGAATCAAATTATTCATACTCAATGGCAAAACAATATTCTACCAGAGATTTTGCTGAATTTCTTATGTCATCGATCGGAACAAATTGGCATTTTGATTTCTCGACTCAAAATATTCAATTTTATCGTTTTTTTTTGTTTTTTTTTTTGTTTTTTTGGTATGTAGTAATGAATTTGTAAACAGAGAAACTTGCTGAATGCTGATGGGTGTCTCTCCCCGGTCCTCCCTTAGGTTTTAATAAGGAACCTAATTTTTTTTTGCGATATTATCAAAATAGAAATGCTTTTTCAGTTTGATTTTTATGAAATACTATAATTATGTGAATTGCTAGAAAGCATCGAGGTAATGGTAGGAGAGGGGATGCTATGGGACTAAAAATTCAACATCACCAAAAAGCACATTTAGGATTTATACTGAATATACATATAAAATTTCAATTTCTCAGCCCTGTAGGGGGAGGGGGAGGAAAGAGATATACGAGGAGCAAACTCAAAAAATAAGAAAACTACATTTCTGGAGCTGTGAGAAGGTGCAATCAGGTTGAGAAGTCGGCCCCCCTCCACAGGGTACATTTAGGGCCTCTACTACGTGTAAATACCAAATTTCAACTTCCTAGTTAAATTTGTATGAGAGTTATGCCAGGGACAGATTCAAAAAGTGAGAAAACCCTGTGAAAAAATCACATTTCTCGCCTGTAAGGAGGCGCAGTGGGTCTGAAAAGTGGAAACTGCAAAAAGGCGCGTCTATGACCACTACTCAGTCCACATGCCAAATTTCAACTTCCTAGCTCAATTAGAAGAGGAGGTAGGGCAGGTCAAGGAAAGGGGAAACTCTCATATCTCCCCTCCTAATTGGTCTAGAAGACTGATTTTTGGATATCTTATGTATATATATCTGTGGATTGTCTATGGATTAGTTAAAAAAGGAACAATTTTTACAATTTTAACCTCTCAGCCCCCCTCCCTCTTCCAAATTTTAGTGTGACTGAATTTTGACCCAAAATCATCCCCACTCTAAAATATTCAATCCGTCTCCAATTAAAACTTATTTCCCAAATTGGATCGATTTTGGTCGGTATCGAGCTGGGCAAATGATTTTTAACTTTGAGGTGAGAAAATAAAAATAAATATCTGACATGGCCAAAAATGGTCGTAATGGATTTTTCTGATATTCTCCCCTCATTCTCCGTTGGTCGATTGGCCATAATAGCCAGGTTTTCATTGACAATATGACATAGACAATCAGGCTGAAAAATCTCACTCTTATGGACTGTCAACTTACATATGCCAGACAGAGGGGTGAGAGGAACGACCATGTATCCGTAAAATAACTTTTGTGGTCCTAGAAGATCATTAAGACCATTTTTGGGAATATTAGATGTTTAAAAAGAGGTATTCATTTTTTTTATTATCTTCATCATCACGGATTAGTGACGAATTCAATGTATGTGAGTGGGGATGACCTTGACTTAAAATCTAGTCGTATTCAAATTTGGGAGAGGAGGTGCTGGTAGTTAAAAATCGCAAAAACTGTTTCTTTTCGAACCAATCGATCGAGAATCAGAAATTGTGCAACTTATTAAAAAGTCAGCCTCCTACAATAATTAGGAGGCGAGATATGAGAGTTTTTTTATTTTTTGATCTTGAAAAAAGAGCGTTCCTCATGTATTTTCTCTCAAAATTTAGATGATGTAGGTGGTAGTAATTCGACGTATAAATTTGGTATGTATCTGAAATGGGTTTGTTGGTTGTTTTAATTTTTCAGCTTTATTGTATCCGTTTCTACAACATCAAAAAGTGATTTTTCGGCTAGGTGAGGTCCAGTTTTTGGTATTTTCCAAGTTCGTTACTCGCATTGAGGTACTGAAATTTGACGTGAAGGTTTATTAAGTGTTCTGAATGTGTTTTTTGTGAGATTTGATTATTCAGGTCAACTACGCCTCCGCAAAGTTCCCAAAGAGCAATTGTTTTGAACGATTTTTATCGTTGGAAAGCTCAAGATCTCCGATTACACGTTGCTCAATTATTCGTATTTTTTTGATACACATTTCCGCCTACAACTGAAACCCATCATTGAAATCCACCAAAGGATACGTGAAATATTGAACGGTCTAAGCTGGAATAAAAATGCAATATCTACGTATCTGAAAATAGCAGGAAATTGCGACCAACCCACTTTGTATTTTAAAACTACAATCTTGAAAGCATACCTACTCGAACATCGACAAACTTTTAATTATATTTTTAATTAAAAATTTCCATACAAATTGAGACAGTTACACGCGAATCCAAGAGCTGAATAAATTTCGGATGTCAACACAGAATAAAGATAGAATACATTAAACAACAGCCCTAGGTAGACTTATTCATTGAAAAAAATCACTCGTTTATAAGTTTCAAAAGAAGAAAAAAAAAAAGGATTATAACAATAACGTGACGTCGTTATCGTCAATAGTACGATAATGCGATGAATTTTAAACTGCAATAGGCCTATTATTGGGGCCACAGTAAGCACTTAATTGCACTGAAAATTACGTCGATGTAGAAGGAATTTTCAAAAAATATTATTTTTCTCAATATTTGTATTCTGAGCATTTTTTTTTTTTTTACAACTGTGTAATTTGGTATTTTATTCGTATTGAAGAAGCTTTCTGTATTGTATAATTGCACTTTTTTTAAAAATTCCATCTCTCCTATTTACGAGGTAGACATGTCTCGTCTATAACGACTTGTGAAAATTTCGATTAGATTTTTCCTCTGTCTGAAGTTTACCATAGTTTACTCATTATTTCGGATCAATAAGAGAAGTGAAATTTTTCTAGGTCAGCGGGATGATTGATACTATTTTCAATGGTGGAACAATGAGCTCCACAGCTACGAATTTATTTTTATGTTTCTCTGATGTCTTTATTCCTTCAGTGATACTTGTTTTGAACGTGCAACAGATAGACAACAACATCTTCGCGTATTTCATATTATCATACTCTCAAAAACATGTCTAAAACCTCTGCTTAATGCGCATGACAAATTTCGACCTACCAGCTGAATTTAGTAAAGAAAAATATAAAAACACCAACTTTTTTTGAGATATAAAAACAGGAAAATCGCCTCCTAATTGTACTAGGAGACCACTTGACCATTATCAGTTGATGGTCAACCGTGGACTGTCAAGAATTGACCATCAGTTGTAGACCATCAAGATCCGGACTGTTAACAGTGGATCGTCAACAGTTGACCATCGATATGCGGACCAGAGCCAGAAGGTGGAGGGAAGAGGCTCCCCCTCTGGTCAATTTTTTCGTAGCCGCAGCCATAGATGGAAGAACTCGAACTGAAAATGGAGGGACTTGAATCAAAAACCTTGAAGTCGGAACGGGAGGGACTAGAATTCCGGCCTCCTCGCTCCGGATCGCTGAATTTTTTTGTTTTTGAACGAGACTTTGAAGGTGTTAATCATAATAAGATGGTAATGATGTTTCTGGAAGTAAAAGAATTTGCACGTCATTTATGTATATAGAACTGAGATCCGGAGCAGAGCCGGAGGGCGAAGGGAGGAAAGCCCTTTATGGTCGATTTTTTTTTGGAGCCGGAGCTGGAGGGATTTGAATCAAAAATCTTGGAGTCGCAGGGGACCAGATTCCCTCCCTCCGGATCACTGATCTGAACTATCAACTTGAACGTTGAGAAAAAAATTATAAACAATTTTCAAAATTTTTCATGTTATCATTTACTTGACTCCAGCAGAAGCCCAAATTTCATCTGAAGTGACATAACTTGGAAAAAATTCGTGATTTCTCTTCAACATTAGGAACTTGGAAAAATGCTTTGCATTTTTTTCATTACATTTAACTTTTTTATCGAACATAATCAATCCAATTATTAAAGATACAGGTGTCAGCCAGCTTAGAACAGCTGACTATCAATGTCAAAGCCATCAACATCCAAGCCATTAAAATGTGGATTTTGATGGTCCACTGTTGGTAATCAACTGGTTACACTAAAATTGATTACGCAACTTTGTAGAATGCGCTATTAAACATCTTTCAATGTTCGTATAAATATCTGATAAGGCAAAAAATGGCCTCAAAGCTCTTGGACCCTGAAACGAATTTACTTGAGGACTCATCCCACCTCTTTGCCTCACCTTCTGTTTTTAACTTATTTCATTCATATAGATCGCTACAAAGTATATACAGGGTGTTCTTGGTGACACTATCACAACTCGAAATTTGGATGTAACCAGATACCTGCAAAAAACCATGTCAGATGAAGAAGTTGCCCATTTTGAAACCTGAAGGGGAATATGTGTGTTTTAAAAAATTGCTATATTGAAACAGATTTTTGTCTGCAGGAATGGGCAGTAGATGGAAAACTGAACAAATTTTGTCATGTTCATTCTTTGACTAACTTCAAAATTGAAGGGGCCATTTTATTAAGTTGATCGTAATGAATTCTTTCAGAAAAAATTCCGATCGATATGTATGTATAAATTACATAGAAATTTGAACAAATTTTGTTCTTTTCATTTTTTGTCCAACACGAAAATTGAAAGAGCAATAAACGATTTTTTTTCTAATAATCATTCTTTTATTATTAAGTAATTAGCCTTATTTTTTATGTCATATTGCCGATGAAAACCAGGCTATTACGGTCTAATAACCTATGCCAGATGAGGGTGAGAATATCAACAAAATCCGTTTTGGAGCCCTAGAAAACCATTATGGCAATTTTTGGCCATGTCAGATATTTATTTATTTATTCTTTCTGTAAAACTACATACAAATCATTTTCTCAGCTCAATACCGATCAAAATCGATCAAATTTGGGAGATATGCTTCAAATAAAGGCAGATTTAATATTCCGGAGTGGGGTTGATTCGGGCCAACATTAAGTTATGCCTAAATTTAGGGGAGGAGGTGCTGAGGGGCTAAAATCGCAAAAATTATTTATTTTTAAACCAATCAATAAAGAATCCAAAGTTGTATAACATATTCTTAAATTAGCCTCCTATATCAATTGGGAGAGGGAATACGAGGATTTCCCCCTTTTTGACCTTGAAAAAGGACTGTTCCTTCCCTATATCTCTACCAAATTGACCTAGAAAGTTGAAAATTTGTATGTACATTTAGTATGTGCCCTAAATGTGCCTTCTGGAGATTTTAACTTTTCAGCTTCATTGTATCCTCTCCTAGCTCCAAAAATATGGTGTTTTGGGCAGTTTTTCTCATTTTTTTCAGTTTGTTGCTCGCATAACACTCCTCCAAGTTGAGCTGGGAAGTTTAAATTTCGTATGCACACTTAATAGGTGCCCTAAATTTGCCTTTTAGGGGTCTCTCCTTTTTTTTTCATTCAGCTCTTTACATTTTTATGATAGGCAAATATAAAAAGAGCAAAATTTGTTCAGCTTTCTGTGTATTATCCATATCCATTGATATGAATGATGTCATTATGTAGTGACTTCGATTTTGATGTTGGTCAAGAAATGTACATGATAAAATTTTTCACAATTTGTCCATTTACCATCCATTCCCATGCATGAAAATTCGTTTAATTATCATTTATTTAAATACTTACTTATCCCTTCCATTTGCAATACAGGCAACTTCTTCGCGTAATATGTTTTTTCGATTGTATCCGATCATATCCAAGTTTCAATTCGCCGGACACCCTGTATACGATTTAGATCACATTTTAAGATTTTAATTTGATATATTTCCTCGTCAATACGTAATATTGACGTTCGTATCAGTCGATATTGTAAATTATTGCGCAATAAAAAAAAAATTGAAAAAGAAAGATAAAACGAAAAAGATCTATTTTCGAAATTTTTTGGCGCTATACGAACGGAAACCAGCCGTCAGGTCTGCTAATTTTCTCGAACAACTCTTCGATGCTAGTTTCTACTAAATTGGAGGCCATTCTACACGAACCAATTACCTTATTAGGAAAAACGCTGGAAGAAAAAAAAAATGAAGAAAGTTGGTGTAGTGTAATAAGTAGTGAAAAAAAATTTCAAACTCTCACGTATGTTTGTGTGCGCCGCCGTACCCGGTGCTCGAAAAAAATCACACAAAAGAATACTAGTACGTTGTATATATATAAAGAAACCATTGCCAAAAAACTTTTTGCCGAGGTTTTGAGAATTTCAAAAAGGCTTGAAAAAGTTACGAAAGTTTTCGCCGGCTAATGATGAATCGGAAAAAAGAATCGCGTCAATTTGCGAATAGTATATAGTGTTTTTAAAAGAGTGGGAAAGATGGTATACAAACCATGCCTTTCTCAGTTTTTGCGTATCGAAAAAAAAAGAACAATATAGGCTTAAGGGCGAAAAACATCTGGAAAATGTTGCCATTTTTCTATCTTCGAACAGATTTAATTTGCAGCTAAGTAAACGTTATTTTAATTGCACATATTTCATTGAAAATTAAGGTGCAAATATTCTCTAGAGTATGAGCGAGGAGTGAAAAAAAAAAAATCACATTTTTTATGCCCTACAAAAACTACGATAATATTTTTTACATTTAGCATTTTTCTTACCAACTCGAAGAACGATTAATTCTATAATGACGAAATACTCTCGAGCCAATTAAATAAAATTTCTTCGCTGAAACAAAAAAATAAAAATACAAAACTTGATTAAGTTTAGGGTTAGATTAAAGAATACAAAGTAAGTATATTGTGAAAATACAACGGTACGGTCGTAGCGTAGCGTACGCTCAAGGCATCAGCGGCGCAGCGAGACAACCGACAAAGGAACAGAAGAAAAAAAGCTAACGAGGCGAGAATCGTTGGCCAATTAATCATTCGAAGACGAATAAAAGTTTTATAATGTTAAACTTGCAGCAACAGTATCGTAGGCGGCAGTAAAGCCAATGTCGTGCGAATGCAAATGCATCGAAATTAAATTTTCCTATTTCGAGTAGTGGTTTATAAATTTATCGTCAAATAAACGACGAGCAAATAATACGCGAATAATTTCGTCGATTCCCTGTAGTTCACTTTGTATAATTCTAGGGTACGATAGGTAGGTCTAGGTGGAGAGGTACGTCTATTCTTATACCTACCAAGCTGTATATAGATAGCTTTGATACATGCAAAAGATAGGTACCTAGCTGTAGCTATTACGTATACGTAGGTGTGTATTACAAATCCTATACACGTTCAAAATTAAAAAGTTTTTTACGCCTGAAATAATCGTCGAATACGAGAAGACGAAAAAAAAAACAAAAAAAGAAAAAACACGAAAGCTGAAAACAGCTTCCAGCTTCGATGAAGTTATATAAACTCCCATAAAGAAAATTAAGAACGTTTCCGTTTCCAATTGAAATGTATATTCGGGTATCATATATTTTTCTTTGTTTGGTTCGGGGACAAGTACAATGATTAGGGAGTCTATGAAACATGATCGTGTTACGTTGTTATAGAAAAGATATATACTATCAATGTACCATATAAAAAAAAAGGGGGAATGGGAAATAAATGGGCGAAAAGAGGAGAAAAAACTATTGAAATTTCGCTCAATATATATATTTTTCCCTTATGAAATGGTCCAACATAAGAGGTAATCATTTCAAACCTAAAGCAATTTAACTTATCTTGTTTTCAGTCTGCTTCTTTAGTAACGGAAAAAAAAAGAGAGAAAAAAAAAAAGAGGACTACAACCAAAAATAACAAACAAAACAAAAAGATAAAAGTACCGTTTTTCGTTAAAAGGAGGGGAGGAAATTTTCTGGCGAAAAGTTTCGCAAAAAGTTTTATATTCTGGTCGAAAATGCCGAACAGAATAACAAACATAGGAGAAAAAAAAGCAACATAAGATCTATTCGTGTCTGGCTGCAGAAAAAAAAAGTGGTTTAAAAGTTACTTTTGTATCGAGTGTGAATAGAATTCATGTTTTTGCAGAATCCGTACGGATCTTTGGAAGTTTTAACTTTTTGCAAACAAAAAAGAATGATTTATTCGTTTTCCCTTAGTATTACGTATAACATAATTCCGGTAGGAATTGTACATTGTACTAGCGTATATATATTCGTATTATATACGTGGGGCTAAATTTGGAAATTTTTTTCTCTCTCTTCTTTTACTATTCTTTATTCGGCTTATTTGGATTATTTTCATTTTGTAAATTGCATTAAATTTTGAATAACGCGTAAGGAGTGAGGCGTTGCGTTGTTGGAATTTTGAGTGATTAGATGATTTATTCGTGTACCCTATATTTTTCTTGTGTGTGTGTGTGTGTTTCGACTATACGACGAATAGAATAGGTAATTTTTTTTTTCTATGTAAAGTGGTTCTCGTAGTTCGTGTTAGTTATTTATGAATTATGTGTATTGTGCAGGTCTTGGTATATATTTTAATGCGATGTTGAAATTAAAATTCTCAAAATCCTGAATGGAGTATTTAATTGGGTGAGTCGTTTTATCAAAAAATTGATAGATGATTGAGTGCATTAGTAATAAAATATAAGGATATTTAATTAGTAGTGAAAGTAAAGAAAAATTTTGAAAATTGCTCTTTGATGAATCCTTTCATCATCATCATCATCAGTAGGTCTCAGTCGCTTACAACCATATTGCACCTAAAAGAGCCCTCTTGTCATTTCTCAGAGGCCTTACCAAAGAGAATGTCTTTTTCGAGATTTTCAACTTCTCTCCTGGTCACATGTCCAAAATACCCTAGAATGTGTTTCTCGTATAAAACATTTGGTCTGACTGGCTACTGTATTTCGTTGACGATTGAAATGGTTCGTCACGCTGTCCGAGGTATCCTCAGCCTCCTTCGCTAGACCACATCTCAAAGGCGTCGATTCTTCTTTTATCATCCACCTTTAATGTCCATGTTTCCGCGCAATACACGAAAACAGAGAAAACAAGTGATTGTATAAGTCTCTTTCTTGTCTTTCTCGAGATCTTGTTATTACATGTGACATTACGTAGTCTGGTCATAGCTGATTTGCTCAGAGCGATTCGGCGCCGTATTTCTGCCGACGAACCTCCATCTGCTTCGATGATGGTGTCTAAATATACCAAAGCGTTGACCTTTTCGTATTTGCTCAGAGCTGTAGAAATTGGAAGACGCTTGGCCCGATCCACCTTCATGACTTTCGTTTTCGATGCATTAATACAAAGTCAAAGTTTTTCGTTGGCCATGTTCACCAGGTTGACGAGCTCCGCCATTTCTTGTTCATCCGCAGCAATCAAGGTAGTATCGTCTGCATATCGCAGATTAGAGATTCTTCTTTCTCCAATAGAAATACCACCAGTCCAATGTTGAAGAGCCTTGCGAATTATATGCTCACCATAGATGTCGAATAACTGCGAGGACAATATGCATCTTTAACGCACCCTCTGCTCCGTTTGAAAGGCTTTAAATTCTTCACCATCAACTCTCACCACCATAGAATTGAACTCATATAAGGACTCCACCCAATGTACTTTATGAGCAGGGACTTCCATTTCTCTTAGAACTTTAAAGAACTTCTTCCAATTCATGCAGTCAAAGGCTATGGCCTAATCTATGAAACATATCACTACAGGTATGTTGAACTCCCTGTACTTTTCGATGATTTGCCAGCCATTCATTATCTGCTCCCTTGTGCCTCTTCCTGGCATGAACCCGGCTTATTCAGGTAGAATTTGCCTGTGCAGATATACCTTGATTCGAGTGTTTAAGATTGGTAACATGACTTTGCTGCTGTGTGGAATTGGAGCAATTGTTCTATAATTAGAGCATAATCTTGCATTTCCTTTCTTATGCAAGGAAATCAGCACCAACTTACACCATTCAGTAGGCCATTTACAACTCTGCCATATCACACTGCAGAGTTGCCATACTGCTTTGATTCCACTTTCAGCAAGAGTCTACTGTAATTCAGCTTCAATACCATCGCAACCAGGTGCTTTGCATTTCTTCATCACATTCACCGCTTGCTTTACTTCATCAAGTAGGATGTTTGGCTCATCTTCGTCAGTCACTTTGACCATAGGCACCGGTTGATTTATCTCTGGTGTTCTACTGTCTTGGTACGACCGCTCACAGTATGTTTTCCAGCTGTCCAAGATTCCTTTAGAATTCCACACAACTATGCCGTCATCTTTCTTGATCTCGCGAGTTCTAGGTTGAAAATCTCTAGTGATCTGACGAATTTTCTTGTATACTGCATTCGTCTTATTGCGGTTTGCGTTTTCCTGTATTTCATTGCAGGATTGGTTAAGGTAGGCTTCTCTGTCTCTACGACAA
>FIZR01031460.1:0-12807 GCA_900060175.1 Ferrisia virgata | reverse complement strand
TTTCCTTTTTTTTTTTTTTTTTTTTTTTAATTTCAACAGATAATTTCTCAATTTATTGTAATTTAAGCGCATTTTAATGATTTTTTTCCAAGGTCTTATTCTCGTTTTCATTAACTTTTTCACTGATTGACGGCCATTTGGGCAAATTTTCAAAAATTTTGGGGAGGTGAGTTAAAGAGCAAATACCAGCAAGAACGAGAACAATATTTCAAGACAAAATGAGAACAAAGCTTAAAAATCCTAGATGAAAACAAAGCTAATTAGAACGATTCGTGAGAACAAAAACAAGAACGAGAACCAAAATTCACTAATTCTTTCATCCCCCGATGCGAATTGAATTTTATGGTTACCAACAGAAATTTACGTTCAGTGAATTTAGCGAAATAGATACTGAATTTTAGATGATGACTGTGTAAAAAAACAAAAACAAAAACATAAATGCGATTTCAAATCTAACTTTCAAGCTCTAATTGGTGCATCATGCAGTCTCAGTCAAAAATAAACAAAACAACTAACGAATTACATATTTTTCGTCTCTTCGATTGCGTATGCAGTTAATATTTAAGAAAATAAATAAAATCTCTCGATAATGCTACAATTCTTGACTGTATAAAATTAGTTCATTTACATTTCAGTGCTCGGTATGAAGTATAATATTTTAATTTACCTAAATAGCTAATCGTAAGTACATAATCGAAAAGTTTAACCTTTGAAACACTTAGATATTTCAATCACTTCTCAATTTTCATCCTGTCAAAACTTATTGGTTTATTATTGTGGATCTCTTACTAGGAACAAACAGATACTTTAAAAGTTTATGTACGTATCTATCTACCTTTACAGTCATTGAAGACCACACAAAGTTATGTGGTATTTATTTTCCAAATGCCGTACAGTACAATTTAAAAAATATGATGCATTTCAAGCTTTTATACACTCGTCAAGTTATCAAAATTGTTTGATTTTCTGTACTGGCTCGATGAAATAAACCGAATAAAATCTATACATACCAGCAGTCTACTATGCAGAAATTTTAATGATATACTAAATTTCATACTACGCATTTATAATCATATAAGTGAGTACTTATATGTGTATTTAAAAAAAGGTTCAAAAATTATCAATACATATTGAAAATTTAAACGCGTTTGTTTGCGGTTCAATAACCGTAAATTAGGTTCATCGAATGCCATATCGCTATTTAGTCTCGTTTTCCTAAACTATGATAAGAATATTTCAATTTTATTTGACATGTTGAATAAACGAGCACTCGATATGGAATAATTGAATTAGTTAGAATTCAAGTGGGTATAAATAATATGTGTATAGGCAGTATTATACACATATAGCAGTTTATTAAAAAGGATTATTCCTTATTCTATGAATATTGTAACAGTAAATCAAATAATACATATGTCCGTATTGCCAACTATTCGAATGTTTAATATCACTAATATTACGTTCGAGTAATTCAAATTCAAGGAGAAATCTGAGTTACGGGTATTAAATGGCGTGTTTGTAGAAGTAAAAATAACGCCTGAAATTTTAAAATATGCTACTACAATGACATTCAATTATAGATAAACTTTGTTTCTGGTGTTGTTTAATACACCTGATTGTCGATCGCAAACAATTCGTACTATTTTTATTTTCATACTCCGCTGTATTTATGAATTGATAAAATAATCATCGATCAAAAAATATTACGAGAACGTGTTACTATTTGAATAGAAAAAAATCGTACAACTTTCGTATATTTTTTATACTATTCGAAATGTAACCGGTTGTATGTACATATTTACATACATCGGTAAGTGCATAAGATGACATTTGATTTAAGACCACAAGTCACTAATCTGTATCGCCTGCTGAACTACCATAAGATCAGCCTTGTTGATACATACAAATGGATGAGTTAAAAAGCCATTTGCACATTTTAACAAAACTAAAAATTTAAACAAGTTTCATTTGAGAAAAAAAACCACTCGATAGTCAATTTACAGGCTTCTCAAGAGGAAAAAAATTTAGCCACTTGTACTCAGAGCACTCGAAAGAGTAACCAACTCGAATGAATCCCGTTAACCGCTAATTGTTCATTTTAAAACCGATGACATTGCAATGTAATTTTGTACTTAAAAATTTAAATGGAATAACGTTGTCGAAAGAGAAAAAAAATTCAATCCGCGATGTATTATGTAAATGGTTACACTGCTAAGTGAACGGAAATCGAGAAAGATGGTTGAAAATTTAAACACGTCGAGGAAACGTTCAACGATTAAGAACTTTAAGAAGGATGTGAACGTTTCCTTAAGCATGTCACTTTAGTACAACTTCAAAGTACGAATAAGTATCTGTCTTCTTCTGCTTCTGGGTACTAAAATGTAAACGATAATCAGTTGTACTTAATAATTTGCCAAACTTGTATACGTATATGCGAATACATCTTGATCGGAAAAAGTTTCTTCTCTGTGAAGTAGTAGGGAGGTACCTTTCTAATGAACTTGCTAAGTATATTTCGTTTTTTAATACCAACTTATTTCACGACAAAGATTATGTTCAAAGTCCAGTCGCTTGCAAAGTAATTAAAACTTATAAAAGGATTAGTCAGTAACTCTATACTGTACCTTATTCAGTAGAGGTAGGTAGTAGGTACGATTCATACATTTATAGTAGTTGCTTGAAAACTTATTTTAAAACACTAAGGTGACATTGGCAATCAGGCTACCTCTAATAAGTATACCTATGCTGAATAATTAGATAAAATCAGAATACATTCAATTAGGTAAAGTATCTATCGAAGTCTTGTGTTTTTATTTTGCAGCCCACATTGCAGATATATCAATATCCTGCGGATTTGAAATAAATAAATAAATAAATGATATTATTATACTCATATAATCTATCAATGCCATTCATCCTGCTGCGGTTCTGTTAGGCTACCCGTGTAAATTGACGAACATTGTACAAATAAAATCATTGAATCTTTTCCACGCCAGGGTCATAAAGGAGAGACTTTTTACATTGCATTTGAAAGAAGAGAAAAAAATCGAATAATTGTGCTAGCGTTTAAATCGAGTGTTATAAAAAGTGTATAAAGTGTTTCAAGATGTGCCTTGGTGAGTTTTTTTCTCTTTCTGTTTGTTAGTACCTACCTATTTAATACTCCAAAAAATAAAACCAACTTCTATGATCATTAACGATTAAATTCAGTGTTTTTATATGAAACATCAAAATATAGAGTAAACGTATTAAATGTAGGTGCCCGAACTCGGTTCGAGATGAGTGGAAAAGAAGATACGACGTAGAATACACATAACAGCACTTTTATTACGGTCATATCGTCAATCGTGTTTCAAAAAGGGATGATAGTAATCTAAGCTACCAAAGCTGCGAAGTAGGTACGAAATAAAAATCTTCGTTTCATATATGTATACAGTTGAATGTACTTATTTATTCCAATTAGCTAGCTAGTTGCATTATACCTATTTGGGAAATTGGTGTAATGGTTCGAACCTAATCATACTCTCATAATAAAATTAGAAACAAGGTCATACGTTGATCCAAAAATTTACTTATGTAAAATTTTTCGTCTCCTTACTTTCAACATTTTAATGGCTCATATTGAATATAACAAGTAAATTTGAATTTTTAACGTGTTTCACAGCACCAGACGACATAATACAGCAAACATTTTCTGTTGAATTTAAATCAGCATGCTCAGATTTATTCATTCATGTCACATATATTTCGTAGACAGTAGAATCGTTCATGAAATATTCACAGCTTAGTTTCTATAAACATAGTTGAAATAGAGAATGATAGATATTTTTATCTTGATTTATTTTTTTACAAATATTATTGTGATAAAAATACTCAAGTTTGAAATTATTTATATTTATTATAATAATTATTATTTTTTTTTCGTAAAATGAATGTTAAAAAATTAGATTTATCCATGTTTATCTACTCACTTTCATGAAATTTTCTTCATCAGCATGCATCGGTGGATTGAGTTATGAATTTTTTCATCATCGAATATTAATCTTACATTCTTATCTGAGACTGTTTTTTCTAGTCTCTTGCCATGAAAACCGAGCTATCACGGTCTATTTACCCACCTCGGATGAATGTGAGAATATCAATTAAATCCGTTTTGGAGTCCTAGAAGACCATTACGATTACTTTTAGCCATGTCAGATATTTATTTTTTTGCCTCGAAAATTAAAAAATGATTTGCTCACCCCGACACTCACCAAAATCGATAAGATTTGGTGAATGGGCTTTGATTGCGGCGCCATTCGATAGGCTGGAGTAAGGAAGACCTTGAGTCAAAATTCAGTTTCACCTGAATTTGGGGGAGAGAGAGCTGAAGGGTTAAACACCGAACATTATTTCTTTTTAAGCCAATAGATAGAGGATTTAAAGTTGTATTATTTATCCAAAAACCAGTTTTCTAGGTCAAATAAGAGGGGAAATATTAGGGGTTCCCCCTTTTTGACTTTGAAAAATGGCCCCAAATGTGTCCTTCTGAAGTTTCGACCTTACAGCTACATTGCACCCTTTTAGAAACCTGAAAATGTAGATTTTTGGTCAGTATTTCCTATTGCGAGCAGCCCTAGGGGAGAGAGAACGCGAGCTGTGGTTCATTTCTTGTATATGGATCTAATAGAACTGAATTATGCATTCTCAGATTACTTTTGATCTCTTCCACTAATTAGGTTGTGATGCTTTTTTTCAGTTCGTATAATTTTAATATTTCACGAATATCAAGCAGCCCCCAGACACACTTAATGCATCCCAAGCCCCATTATATAGCCCCCAGATTATCTTCAATATCTCCCAAACGTTGTTCAATAGTCTCCAGACTGCCTATCTGATCCCCCGACATCCTTATTAACCTCCCCCCCCCCAGGTTCGTTACTCAGTTTGTCTGGAAGCAATATAGGCAGTCAGGAGGCTATTGAAGGGCGAATTAGAGCTATACAAGAGGCATTGAAGGGTAGTACGGGTATCCGGGGTATAAAAGATGTAGATGATCTGGAGGCTATTGAAGAGTGTCCGAGGGCCTAATGAAGATGCTTGGGTACTATTAAGAGCGTCTGGATTTGTATAGGCGATGTAGAGAAATCCGGAGAGGGGTTGGAGGCTATTATGAGCGTCTGGGGGCCATTTTAGGAGGCTTAGGGTTTTAAGAGTATCCAGGGGTATATAGGCGGTTTGGAGCCTGATGGCTATATATGTGGTTTGAAGGGTGTACAGGTGGTCTGAAGGCTGCTGAAGGGCGTCTGGGGCTATATAGCTTTCAAGTCTGATTATATAGCCCCGGGCTATATAGCTTTCAAGTCTGATTATATAGCCCCATACACCCTTAATAATTCTCAAGCATTTTTATATCACCTCCAGACGCTATTCAACAGCCCCTAACTCCGTCATATAGCTCTTAGGAGGCCTAAATAGCTCCCAAGCCTCCTTGTATAGCCACTCAATGTCCTTAGTGACCCCTAAGCCCCCTTACATGGCCCCATATTCCCTTTAATATCCTCCAAACCGCCTATATAGTCCACAGACGCTCGTAATAGTTCCCAAGCTCCTTTATATGGCGTGTGGATGCCCTTCAATAGCCTCTGTCTTACGTCCATTTCTGTATGGCATTTCTAAAAAAATTTCCTTCATAGTTTTTCAGAAAATCGTAAAAAAAATACAAGAAGTGACATTTTTTTAAAACTCTTGAAAAAGGGAGAAATGGTGAAATTTTATCAACAATGATAATTTTGGATAAAAATACGTACAATAATTCCATTTCTATATAGCCCTCAGACCATCTGCATAACTGCCAGATGCCCTAAAGTAGTGACCAGGTCGCCTATATAGCCTCCAGACGCCATTCAATAACCCTCAGCTCTCTTATATAGCCTCCAGATGCCGTTCTACACCCTCCAAACCGATGCACAGCCCTCAGACGCCCCTAATAGCTCTCAAGGCCCTTTATACAGCGCCCAAATGACTTTAATAGCCTTGCAAGCCTCCTTGTATGGTCCCGATGCTCTTAATAGCTCCCAAACTCCCCTATATAGCCCCAAGATGCCCTAAACTTCCTTCCCCTAAAATGAACTTTTCTATAAAACAGGACTATAAAGCCTCAAAAAAATTGTAAATTAGTCAAATTTCTGTAAAAATACAGGGTATACATAAGTACTTTTGACCAACACATTACAGTTTTTTTTTTAGGGCATCGAAGGTTTGAATCCAGCTATCATTCCACAAAAGAGCTAAACCCATTCCTTTGGAAAATCCTGCGCACGGGCTTGATCCTTTTCCTTTCTAATTAAGATAGGTACGTAGGTACAAATGAGTTCAGGGTACCTATAAGGTTTGATATGAATTACGACTGACGTTTAGAAATCTTTATATAGGTCTACAATTTTATTGATCCCACAACCTACATTACTACAACGGCTACAACCGCAGTAAAGGTTTGGTTGAATAAAAGAAAACACCTCACACGTACCTAACCTACTTAGTACCTGGCTTCTTCATGATACAAATCGAGTAGACTTATTCTTTACATTAACAGGATTCGAAGTCGATTAACCACTAGATTACCCAGTCGAAAGAGAATACTTGGCTGATTCGAACATCGACGCTACAAGATACAACACAAGTTGCAATTCAAAAGGAAATGGAAGTTGAATTGTACACGGTCAGTGAATTGATAGATACTTACTAGACCTACACTTTGGCAATGTAAAACTTTTAGTATCGGTAGCAGTTCAATTGTAGAAATGTCGATGCTACCATAAATACGTAGCGGAAATAACAAAACAACATACTGTATCTAAAGGTAATATAATGGCTAAACATTTTCGATGTTGGCTCATTAAATTTTGACGTCGTCGTCAACATTATTTAATTGATTAAAAAAAAAAAAAAAATACGGAAACACATAAAATTGTAAAGATATTTTTACAATTTACGTCATACTTGCGTTAAAATGAGAAAAAAAATGTCATCAGTCGATATTTGTAAATAATTAAAGATCAACGAATTATCTTATAATGTGTATCTGAGAAAGGTTAATGTATCCTTGGTTATTACCTTTTATAATTATTATTATCATTAAGGTAATTTTTATTACTTCGTTAGAATTTTTTTTTTTTACTGTAGGTAGTAGGTGCTTACTTACTTATACGAATACTATATCAGATTCCAGATATTTCACGATTCAGAACCGGAATCATTTTTATTGGCGATTGTTATAGCCAAAACAATGGTTGAAAGAAAAACAGGTGATTAGTAAATTTCTCTGGTTATAAAGTTCGACTTTTTTTTTTTTTTTTTTTTTCTAAACTACGTATCGTCGAAATGATGAACAATACCATGTTACGTAATTTTGTGTTTCTCTTTCAAGTGCAACGAATGGTGTCCTTTTGACGAGATGTGTGTAGAGAAAGAGAGGGAAGGGGGTAAAAAAATGAGTGAAGTGAACTGCGAGCGTATGTGTAATATAAAACAGGTTGTCAAAGAAGAATTTAAAAAATAAAAAAAAAAAGTCCACCAGTGGTGTCGATTTTGCATTCTATTACATAGCAGGAATTTTATGAATTAAATATATCATATGTTTAGGTAAGCTAAGTACATGTAGGTACCTCTACCCAGCCACAATTCACAACATGGAACCAGATGTTGAGAAAACGTTACGTAGTTAATCCGCATCAGTAACGAGTTTCAATTTCCAGGTGCAAATCTTTTAAGAAGCTTTTGTTGCCTATGTTGGCTGGTTGGTAGCCTGTACTCTCGGCACGGGTCTTTCAAACGTGAATCTTGGTCCTCATGCAGCTTAACTCTTCTGAATGACAAGAAAGGTAAGTAGTAAATACACCGTGGTGTAGCCTACGGTAGGTAACCCTTTTAAGAAAACTGCATTATGGTTGTTGAACTCGTCGTCGAATGAAGCAAGTATCAAGGCGAAATTTTTAATGCATCGTCCAGAGAGAATGATAAGCCGCTGTAGGTTCGTGCGTAAGAGAGTAATTTGGCGTATAGAATAAAAAAAAAAAAAGGAACCATAATCAGGGCGCCCTCATATGAAAGGAAGTGGGTCCAGTTGTAGTATTAAAGCTGCTGATACGAACAGCTGAGTTTTCTTCGATATGGCAAATTACTTGGTCTGTGTTTCATGAGCCAGGCCAAGCTACTGTAATCGTTATTAGAATAATGAACGGTGCATGTGTGTGTGTATTTTTCTATTCATTAAGTAAGCCAACTCGTTATATGTAGGTACAGTAGAATGTATAATATATATAATATAAAATTGTAGAATAACGATCCTCGTTTGTAAGCAATCTGCCTTTTACCACTGCAGTAGGTCGTTGGGAAGTAATTTTCTGTAAATGTAAGTGTATAAATTTTAAATCATCTACCAACGCGAAAACCTGCTCGTCGATGGAATTTTATAGATTTTTAAGTTTAACAATTTTCAAATAGATGCCCATTTGCACAAATGCGAAATTTAAACCATCGTAAAATGACTAGACTCGTAAAATTCAACGACCAGCATTTTACGTACGTGGTAGGTAGGTAGGTAGGTAGGTAACCTATAAAGAAATCTAGTTGTACGTGATGCGACGATGTTTAGGTTTAAAATTCAATACCGTTGTATTCCGAAACTGCGTTGGTACAAAAATACAAAATGGATGCGTACTTACTTACTGACTTACTTACTTACTTACGGTGCGATTTGACTGAAAATGTATGCTAAAATCGACCGGACGATTTTTCACCATCGTAAACTTTATCCCATATTCTGTTGAGTTTAGCAGATTTTAAAGCTAGCCAGCGAGTAAACAACTTGCATTGTTCTTAGTTTTTCTACTTTTCCGCGTAATAAATTCTCAAAATGTTTATTTTTATCCAGCAGCAAAACTTGGAGAAATAAAACACTCAGTTTAAAAATTGTAAAACCCGAGCAAATTGCAAATAGGTACGAACTTGCTTGCTTGAAAATAATCGTGATTTTAACGAAATTACTCAGTAGACACTAGAGGGTGGATCAATTTTTGTAAATTTTGGAAATCTGATAACGAGTAGTGCTCAACAGTTGTGAGATGACCTTAAAAGAATGTCGTAAAAATTTCAGCCCTCAAAGTTCAAATTTACCCATTCCAACAAAAGCTCAAAGTTTCAAAAAAAACAATTTTTTTGTCATTTTTATTCATAATTATGATTATAATGGTCAGTAGTCAAATTTCACCCTCTGAAGGTCATAAGAAGTATTCCAAGAGCATTTTCATCATTTTATGTAATAAAACTAGAAAATTTGAGCATATCGTATGAAGAGTGATTCAATTTTGAGTACCCCTGAGGAGAAAGAAATACTCTTGGGATACTTCTTATGACCTTGAGAAGGTGAAATATGATTACTAGCCATATTATAATCATGATTAGTAATAAAAATGACAAAAAAATGTTTTCAAAAAAATCAATTTTTTTTAAACTTTGAGCTTTTGCTAGGATGGGCACATTTGAACTTTGAGGGCTGAAATTTTTACGACATTCTTTTGAGGTCATCTCTCAACTATTGAGCACTAGCCACTGTCAGATTTCCAATGTATGCAAAAATCAATCCACCCCTAGTACGAGTAGAGAGATACCTGATAGGGTGGATTACACTAATTGTGAAATGACCTCAAAAGGATGTGGCAAAAATTTCAGCACCCCAAATTAATTTTTCAAACTTGCAAAATTCACTTAAAAGTTCGAAAATTTAAAAATTGAATAAAAAAGTTTTTTTGAAATTTGTTTCCAAAAATGGAATTATTACACATTATTTGAATCCAAAATGGTCATTAACAAGAAGATTTCATCATTATTCCCTGATTTAAGGGGTTTTTAAAAAAGGTGTTTTTTTGCGTTTTTTCACGATTTTTGGAGAAACTATGGAAATTTTGACACGGGTAGTTTTAGGGCTCAGGGGTCATTCTGTGATAGCGTTACACTGAATTACTCCATCAGTTTTGCGGCGGATTTCTACTTTGATGATAGCATGTGCGATTATTTTAACAGAGAGTATTTTTCTTCCAAATTCATTATCAAGAGTGTCAATAGGGCAGACAGGAATCGGTTCGCGGACACGGTTGTATAACCTTGATACCTTGGTAAAGGGTGTCTGTGCTTCAGTTAATTCAGCTTTTATATCTTCTTCTGATAGAGAGGAAAGGCCAAGAGTAGGGAAAACAGATCTTAAATGGACGAAGGTAAGTGTACACGATCTATTTTACTCGGAATTTAATGAAAAAAAAAACTTTTAATAATTTGGAAAAATACAAAAATCCTATTCTTTAAGCATCCTTGAAAAATCGTCTATGGGTGATGAAATTGAAATATTGCAATGAATCGTTTAAATTTGATGTCTTCTTCATCATTCTTTCATAGTTTTTCAGAAAATCGGTAAAAAATTCGATGATGATTAAAACGTATCGTCAATGATTATTTTGAGCTAAAATAAATATAATAATTCTATTTTTGGAAAAAATTTGTTATTGAAATATAGTATGTTGAATCAGTAGGGGTCCTAGATGAGCTTTTCAGGGGCTTTGAGTTTTCAACACACTTGCACCTTCCTCATAGTATCAAAAAAGTAATACATCTTCCCTGCAACTTAAGCTAGGAACGCTCCTTCCAAATCTGCAAAAAAAATTATCAATAAATTTTTCCAGTGAAAGAAGTATGAAAAAATCGTGAAAATTTTTCGTTTCAATGCTAATTTATAAAATTTTTCTCCTACTTACCCATCAGTGTTAATTTTAAAAATGTTCATGTACGATGGTGTCCGAATCATTCATTGGACTTTTTGAAGGAAGTTTGCAGAGTTGAATTAATCTTCACTCTCGTTTTTTGACTTTGACTTCAAAACTAATCTGAATTACGTGGACTTGGGTAAAAAAAATTGATTTACGAAAAAAGTGAAGACATATTTTTTAAATTGATCGAAATGGATAAAAGCAATGAACTGTGTGGAAAAAAATGTCCTTCGGGGCTCTTTCTTCGAAAAATCATAAACTGTAATCACTAGAATTAAATTTTTCCACGCAAATCAAAAAGAAAATACCGCAATACTTAATGTAATATAAGTTCTACAAATTCTTGATGTAGGTGTAAGAGTACGTTACATACGTTTACTTAATTTAAGAACATAGCAACCTCGATAAAAAAATAAATAAATTACGACATTCTGCTTCGCTACATCATTTCGACGAGGTCTGATCTTTTCACATTTGCAGTTCATTTCATATCCATACCCAGATAAAAAGAAGAAAAAAAAAAGAACACCACCAGACCATAACTCTCCCGCTGTGATATTGACGTACACCAAATGCTATCCAGACTCTCGGTGTTGCTTCATTTCACTTAAACATTTGTTGGATGTTGGTAAACCGAACCCGAAGGATGCAACTCACCCAGATGAAATTTCACCTTAAAAGCAAAAATACCTTCATAGATATCATACATTGATTACTACATTCAGCTGAATTCAATTAAATGTTGATAAACATTGAAGTTGATCATGGCTTGGTTTTTTACCCAAACGCGTAGGTAGGTGGGTAAATACTCTCTATTATATTGAATTTTAAAAACACATAAAATTTCATAACTTGTAAGGAAGTACAAATATACGTATAGTATATTTCTTAATTCAAACTTTTTCCAAAACTTACCGATAATAATAAGAAACCAACAAACTAGAATGTAATATCGTATAGTGAAATTGTTACTAAATAACAGACCAATCCCTTTTTTTCTTTTTCTGCTTTCGAGTACTTTTACCCACTCGAATCCTTCCTCTAACGTTCTTCTCTTTTGTCAACACAAAATTAATTTCGTCTATTTGAAATTCTTCCAAGTTGAAAAGTCATCCCAGTAAAGCCATTTTTTTCGTTTGCTTTTGCTTCTATGTACAAGACACCACGTAGCGTATAAAAACCTGGCGTGGTATAAGAATGTACTCGGTCATTTACTTTGGAGAGATGAACGGTAATTTAAACAACCTTTTGAAAAACTACGCCCTTTAGGTACCGCCTGTAGTGCTAATAAAAAGCAAAAATATTTATACAGGAAAGGTGTTCTGTTCATTTTTCTTTTTCTTTTTTCCTTCTTTTTTTTTCTTTTTATTTCTTTTCATTTTTTATTTTTTTTTATCCAAAGCAAAGATGAGTGTGAAACTTACAGTAGACGGGTTTAGGATTTATTTTATTTTATTTGAAAATATGTACATAGTTGCGTACCCTTACTTAGATTCAGGATTGGTTATTGATAAGGCCCAAAAAATGCTATTTTATAGTTGGTTAAATAGAAAAACTTGAAATGTTTTTAATGGAATAGTACCAATGGTCAAAATGGGGAATTTTTTTTTAAGAAACGCATTCCTGAAACAGATGAAGGAAATCACTTTTAGATAAAAAAAATGCAACATATCGATTCTATCTTCCATAACCTATTTTTCAGTGGCACTCAGAAGAGGTAATTTTTTACGTACTTTGAAATAAATTACTTAAAATTTGAAAAGATACAAGAAAAAAATGATCAAAGAGAACTTACCTATTTCATCTATTTTAAATCCTCAAATATTTAGAACCTCGTTGAAAAGGTACAAGCGATGAAAATTGACTTTAAATGAACAAATGTTAGTACAGGTAGCAACCACCAAGTCCACTTCATTATGAATTTATCAAAAAATTATTTTCAGCTTGAAAAAAATTCTTAAAAAAAAAAAAAAAAAAAAAAAAATTCTTTAAGCACTTTTGAAAAATT
>FIZR01031455.1:0-40867 GCA_900060175.1 Ferrisia virgata | reverse complement strand
GGGGGGGGGGGGGGGATAAAAAGGAATAATAAATATCTGACATGGCCTAAAGATGTTTCAATGGTCTTCTACGATCCTCAAACGAATTTTGTTGATGCTACCCTCCCACTCATCAGCTGCATGTCAATAGTTTGTGATAGTCTGGTTATCAATGGCAATATGACAGGGAAAATCATGCTGAAAAATTAATTTCGTTACTCTGGATGATTATTATTGGTCCTCAACTTTCACTGATTCTCATAACTATTGTACAATAGCAGAAAAATATGATTTTTGTTTGGAGGAAAGAGGGCGAAGTTCAAGAGTATGAAATAGAGATGTCTGCTTGTACTTTGAAGTCTCTCCATTACCTTCACCCTCTCATCCCTCCTCAAACAGATATTTCTTGTTGGAAAAATGCTTCTCATCGTATAAGGTGAAAATATGCTAAAATCTGAAGCAGAATGTCTTCATTTGGAATTCTTATTCAATAAAACAAGCAAATTAAAATCATCCAATCAGGAAATAATCAATTTTTATTACTTTACCAATATTTTACATCTTCTCACTTTCAAAAGATCTTTTTTAAATTTATAATTTTGATTATGTCGCTTGTACTGCGTATTTGATTTACGAAATATGACCTTGTTGCTGTCTTCCTTTACTCTCGGTATCGTTTGTCTCATATGCTCAGTATGAAGATGCCGCCGTATCATGTGCTTATTATAATTAAGCGAGAAAAGACGGAGACAAATGTTAAGATTTATCATAAACGGTGCGTGATGAAGTATATTCATCATCGACAGCTGGTACTTCCATAAACCGCGCCAATTTCCACTTTCATTCTCATCTGCTCGACAGGTGTTAACAACTGACGTTCTAGGTACTTAAATTACCTTGAAAGATCAGTTTTCTTTCTGTTTCATGCCCGAAGTACTTACGTTCTTTACTTTTACGCCGTATGTCCACATGATTAGTATCCATTTTGTACAGTATACCTACGAGGTAAAAAGTAATTCACTAAAATACCGTGCAAAATCGCATTCAATTTTACCGGAGGTCTCTCTCTCTCTCTCTCTCTCTCTCTCTCTCTCTCTCTCTCTCTACCCACGCAATGTCAAAAGCGACAAACGGTTTTCAGTGTACATTTTCGATTACAACCACGTTTCGTCCATCATCAAAGTAGGTATTCGCGGAACGCCAGCGCCAGCCAGTGCCAGTGCCATAAACGAAACGCGTATACTTTTGTTATACCAAGTAGGTAACTTCCTTCGATACCATTTACGTACAGACACAGAGACAAATGGGAATTCTTTCCAAGTTCCACTACCATTTCCACCCAATAATTATCTCATCTTTTAGATGTTGTTTTTGGTTGGTTGTTGTTGTTGTTGTTATTTGGTGTCACGATCAGACGCGACGCGTTGCACGTTGTAAGAGAAACAAAAAATATTACTTTTCTGTTTTTACAACGAGCAAAACAGAATAGACAAGCTTGTTGGATGGACAATGTACCACATTTACCTATGTAATAATGTCGGTCACGTATCATCATCGACATCGAGACTACGATGTTTGGTCGTTCGGAAGTGTAGAAATGTTACGACAACAGTGACTTAGGTGGCTTACCTTTACCTATCTATTTGCCTACTACATGAAGTATACTTTTATCGTGTAACTTACAACACTTACACACACCTTACTTTGGTACGTACACAGTGAAACGTGAAATTGAAAGCAAATAATTCACCGCACCTAGCATCTTGGTCGTTTTCAGTTTCTGTTAGCCAACTTTAGGCATTGGTGACCGCACCAGGCCGCTAGTAACTTTAACCACATGTCGGTTAAAGCCCAATAACTGGGTCGTTGGCAAATAGGAAATACCTACGTAGTCAAATGTGACAAATTTTCGAGTATCGAGGCTTAGCAGCTTGCACACTTTAAGCTTGGCGTTATACTCGTATTGGAAGGTGGTATTATCTATCCTGCTCTTACTTCCTGTAGGTACAACCTTGTATTAGTCCAAAGACCTTAGAACGCCCTCTCCGCAAGGGTTTACCTTTCATTCTCGAATTACTCGCTAAATAGAATAACTTAAACGATTTAAAACTTTATACCTGGCGAAAAGTTACCACCACGATGAGGCTGATGAAAAGTTCATTGAATGTGGCCAACTTGGTAAACTTTTAGCCGCATAGTTTTGCCTGTGGCACTGAGTACGTGCTGTATAAGGTGTTACCTACGTATTCCAATTTGTTTTTTTTGCTCGTTATTTTGGCTTGGTTAGATTTTGCTATATTTATGTGTTTACTTTGGCCTAACAACTGAAGGTGTACGTGTAACTTATTACGAAGATACGATTCAAAGATATTAGGTAAATGTGTCTTTTTTTCTGTTGTGGTTGTAATTCTATGATTATTTGGAAACCGACTGAAGATGTGGAGAGGTGAATGAAAATTCGCCTCGAGCGTATTTAAATGGATTAAAATTATTGGTGCCGTACGTAAGATGTACTCGAAGTGATTGGATTCAAATATTTT
Organism: Ferrisia virgata; assembly: GCA_900060175.1. NCBI lineage: Eukaryota > Metazoa > Arthropoda > Insecta > Hemiptera > Pseudococcidae > Ferrisia > Ferrisia virgata. The sequence goes on along the minus strand of FIZR01031455.1, from coordinate 38,348 downwards.
TTCTTTTATGCACGTAAATTAGAAAAAACAACCAATATAACGGCACCCAATTCTGGAGGGGTGGGGGGTGTGTGAAAACGGTTGTTTATTTCGACGAAACAATATCGTAATTACCAACAAATTGAAGTTAGACAAAACATACATAATCCATGAAACCATAAATGATGTGGATAGGTTGTCCATCTATGGAGACGAAAATCCTTGGTTGCTACTCTTCATTGATAATATGAAAAATGGACGAAAAATTGACGAAAAATCGGAATTCTCTACTGAGAAATCAATATCGATGATCAATGTTCAACGAGGGATTGAACCAATTACACGAAAGTTTTATAGGTAAGAAAAAAAAAATCGATAATTTAGCATAATTAATTGGATAAATCACAAATAAAATGCAAAATTTAAATTGACAATTGAAAAATGGAAATTTAAAATCAAACAGGATTACAATAGAAGTTACACGTGAAAAAATATGGAAAGAGTAGTTGATGATTGTAAGATAAAAGTCAGAGAGTAAGAGCTGAAAAAACACCATAATTCTCAGTACGCACAAAAAGTATACATTGCATTGAAACATTTTCATGTGACTGCCTGGAAACTATGGAAAAATTAATTTTATGGGATTTCATTGTCAGCTTGCGGTCGAAAAAATTTTATTCTTGGAATATGTTGAGGAACTTCTTCCAAGATTGAAAAGTAGTATTGTCGCACCTGAGGGTGATCCTAGTGGGTTCGAAAAGGATTGTATTTACGTTTTTTTCAAAATACCTGGGATCCTATGTGAAAAATAGTGCTGTACAAAATTAAAAGGGGTCAAATTTCCTACAAGAAGAGTTATTATCATCTTTTCAATGACTGTGAGAGGTGTTGAGTTGGTGGGAAACATGCTTACAGCACTTGAGCACGATTCTATTATACAATAGGTGATAATCGGCCATTTTTTTGCAAATTTCTCAATTTGCATTGCTACGAAAAAGTTATAATCAAAATTGAAAACATCATTTTATTCTCAGAGGTGTCCGTTTAGTGACAGAAAATTCCAGAAATATTGTTAGCATATGCTGAACACACATTGATAAATATGCATGGTGTCGAACACTAACCTCCCTTCCCTTATATCTTAGTCATGTCAACTCATAAGACTTACCTGTAGTATAGTTTGCATATCCAGGAAGCCAAAGGAGCAGATATATAAAATTTTGAAAATATTTTCACTGAAATATGACGGCAACTTTGAAAATTTATAGCACAATAACTACTACAAATAAAAATTTCATGTTTGCGTTAAAATAGGTACAAAGAATTCTATATTCTGTGTATTTTGGCACAGTTAGCTTGGGTTTTCTGCTTTTGTATTTAAAAACGGAAATTTTTTCATTTTTTCGATTTGTTTTTTTTGAAAATTAAAACAGAGGCTCTCCTACGATAAAATAGTGCAATCCGCTCAGTCCCCGATTGGGATGAACCTCACCCAAAATGTTGATTTTGATCTAAAACCACCCCAAAAAAATTTTTTACCCGCCCCTACCCAACCCGAGTATTATGGCTGTATATGTTCAAAATTCACTATTTTTTGTACCGAAGATGGTGGGGTGGCGGGAGGAAGTGGTGGTCCAAAAAGTTTGAAATTTTCACACATAATACATACTTACCAAGTGGGAGGATTTTTTCAATTTTTTTTTAGTATTTGGGGGTTTTGTAAGGGAGGAGGGGGACATGACTGAAATTGTTTTTGAAAGTTTAGTCATACCCTTGAAAATAACATTATGTTTTGACCTGTTCAGGTACAACATGCTCAAAAAAAAAAATTAAAAACTGGTAAAGAACGCGTTTTTTACCAGCATTTATTTTTTATGAATGTCGCACTTCTCTCGCTTTAGGCACTTCAAAAAAAATTTATACATAAGGGTATGACTGAACTTTCAAAAATAATTCCAGACACGCCCCCTTTATTATTTTCAAGTTTTCAAAATTTTCGACTCCCCCCCCCCCATTATGTAAATACTTGAAAAAAAAAATTGAAAAAATTCTCCCGCGTACACCTAATTGGTAAATATTAGGTGCGAAAATTTCAAACTTTTTGAACCACTCCTCCTCCCCTCTCCTTCGGAAATGAAAAATATTTTAATTTTGAGTATATACGACCATGATGCTCGGCTGGGGGTGTGCGGGACGGCACAAAAAAATGTTCAAGTGCCATCTTATTGCAGGAGAGTTTTTCTCCAAATTTCGCTACGTTTAGAACCCTTTCCAGGGCCCCATCTATTGTACATATAGATCGTTTCAAGTAGATGTTGTTCATTGCTCAACGATCTTTCGGATGACTCATTCGTTAGCAATATTTGAAGGAAATCATAGTATAAATTCGATTATCAAGTGAAAAAAAGAAAACCGTATAGAAATTATGTACGACTCCTTCTGAAAACCCACGCTCACTCAAACGACAAAAAAAATATACAACTTGGAAACCGATCCGTATATTATATCGAGTATACCATACATTGGATGAAGAATATTTCACAAATTTATATCGACATCTCGCATCAATCTCGTACCAGGTATCTACAACCGACAATAAAGAGAGTAAAGCTTTTTCTATTACCACGACAATCTAATGTAGATACCTAGACCTGCCTACCGAAAAAGAAGAAGAAAAAAAATCTTCTCAATAATTCAAAAAGACTTTCTTGTCCTCTATATTCGTCGACTCGGAATTAAATTGTCCACTTCGATAAACAAGGCAATTCTCGAATGTTTCTTTTCGTTTAGTTTGGTTTCCGTTAATGTTTCAACGAGTTGCAGTCACGTCTGCCAGCATCCTTAACGAATTGGACCATTGCATCAGATCACAACTCCCTTGGTTCTTGTCAGTTTCTTTACCTTTTATTTTATTTTCTCATTTTCAAATTATCCATGTAGTTGAATTGTTCGTAGGTTGGGTACATAGACTAAAGAGTGCAATCACGTATACTTATGTGCGACATCTTAACGAATAACAAAATGAAAAAGTATACCGCTGTCGTGAAAGTTGAAAACCTGAGACTGCATGCGAGATTGCAAAAAAAAAGAAAAAAGAAAAGAAAATTCCAACTTAAAATATAGGACACGAGACTACGCGACTAGCAACCTGGCGACATGATACCACTCCCTGACCTATGTTTAGCACCCTGTACAAATTCATAGTTGAATAAAAAAAAAAATTGTAGTTTGACGACAACATCGTATTGCATTGCATTGTCGTGTAATAAAAAGTTATAACGAAACGAATGAAAGCAAAACTTTTTTCATAAAACGTAGCGTAGTTTTTTTTTAATCATTTGTACGCATAAATTTTTACAATTGCAGTCGCAGTCGCACTTCCAACTCAGATTTACCTGTTTGTACTTGGGAGTGAAGTTTTTTTTTTTTTTTTTCAAAATTTGATGAGAAAAAAATTGCAAAAGAGAGGAATGTAAAGTAGAATGTAATTCTGACTTTCCATTAAGAGCGATGAAAAATACATCAAATGAGCTTCTTCAAATAATTTTTTTCTTTTTCTTTTTTCTTTTTTTTTTGAAAAAAGGGTATCTAACCTATATTATTTTCATTCGAACTATACAAATTATACTCTCATCAACAACTACGCCGGCTCTTTCAACAATTTAACGACGTTTTAATATTGGGTTAGTATATGTATTTTCACTAATTAGGTATGCACGAATGTTGAATAGCTGATAAAAAAGAGCTTCTCGTTTCGTATACGCATATGTACCTATGAAAGTGCAGGAAAAAACCCCTTCACCCGATAGTTTTTCACTTGAAAACGTACCATCTGCTTTATCGCAAACTCAAGAGCTGAACTTTGAAAACCAAAACCTTGGTAATATATTTTCCATAACGAATAAACTCCTCTCGACTGGGTTGAAATTTATAGCCGGATGAAAATACGTACGTATGGCGTATAAGGCAGAAAAAAAAATTCGCCAAATATGAATTTCTCACGTTAACCTCTTCGTATTGTGTTTATAGGCTCGTATCATGTCACAACAACAGCCATAAACAAGAACGATGTCACTATGCCCCTAGTACCTAAACTTATATGCTTATAATACTTAAGCGGCGCATCAATTACATCCCTTTTTGGGTGGAAATGAAAAAAAAAAAAGAAAAGAAATGTCATTTTAAAATCTATTTTTTTTTCCTTCTGCGATACGTGCGTCGGACTAGCCAGAAAATAATCGCTTAAGTTTGACGTTTTCAAAAGCTTTCTTTGTAACAACGAACAGGGCAAAAGGTACAGCACATAAATGCGGTTTTGCTCTTTTGCAACGAACAAATTTAACGCGAATCCGGCTGCTTGCTCTCTTAATCTAATTTTTTTTTCCTCAAGAGAAGTTCGATTGTTTGCAGAATGTTTTTTGTATGCTTACTTCTTTCTTTATTTAATTTTTTCTTTGTTATTTTGTTTCTTTTCTTGTGTATCTTGTATCTACTCTGGATACTTTTACTCGTAGGGGGGGGGGGGGTGTTGGTTCGGTATTACGACAAGTTTGCTTTTTATTTATTTTCTTTCGCGATCTGCTCTGTGCTCTTGTGTATTGTGGGTACATTTTTCTTGTCGCTCATTTTCACATAATATTAGTTGATTGATACTTTGCACGTGTATGAATGAGATAACGAAGCAGAGAACCAAGCAGGTTGAGATGAAGGTATTTGTTTCCTGATTCAAGAAGTGCCTTTTTAGATGTAGTGAACCTAAATTTGCTTGGAAAATTTTAGGCTATTACGGACAATGGTGGAAAAGCGAGACAAATTAGCAATAATTGCTTTGCAGTGCCAGAATACTCATCTACACCATTTTCGACTATGTGAAATGTTTGTTTTTAATTTGTAATATTTCTTTATGTTTATTTTTCTCGAAGACTAAAATTGCGTACTAAGCTCGATACTGACAAAAATTATTCAAATTTGGTCAACCGGTTCGAGTAGGCGGTAGATGAGATACATATGAGCGGGGATAATGATGGATCAAAATATGGATGTGTTTAAATTTGGAAAACGGCGTGCTGACGACCAAAAATCGCTCATTCAAAAATTAGCATCCCACATCAATTAAGAAGAAAGAATCCCGGATGAGCCGGCGGGGGGGGGGGTCGGCTATTCACTCCTTGCATCTATATTTGTACTCCAACTAATGCTGATTAGGAGAAAAACATCACGAAGCTCTCCTTTTTAGCCTAATTTTCTTGGTCATTTTGTCAATGAAAATCAGGACCCGGACTGTCGGTCTACGGATGATTGTGAAGGGGGCAGGAGTACCAACGAAATACGTTTTGGTATCCAAGAAGACTACATATTGAGACCATTTTTGGCCATGTCAAGTATTCATTCTTCCTTTTTGATTTTTTCCCTCTGAAACTAAAAATCATTTTCTGAATTCGATACCGAATAAAATTAGTCAAATTTAGTGTGTTAGCTTAGATTGGCGGTGGATTAAATATTTTTCAGCGAGGATAACCTTGGGTCAAAATTCAGTTATACCCGAATTTGCGGAAGGGGGTGCTAAGAGGTTAAAATGGAAAAAATTGTTCGTTCTCGAACCAATCGATACAGGATCAAAAGCTGTATAAAATGTTCAAAAATCAGCTTCGAAAGAAGATATGAGGGGTTTTCATCGTTTTTGACCTTTAAAAAAGGCTGTCCATCGCATATCTCTTGTCCAAATTGAGCGAGGTTGAAATTTGGCATGTGGATTTAGCAGAGATGTTCGATATGTTTTTCGGGGTTTCAATTCTTCAGCTGCATATCACCCCTCCCTTCCCCTCGCAGCCCCAAAAGCTTGGTTTTTGGACGGGTTTTCTTATTTTCTGAGATTATCTCGCACGTATTTTCTCTTCAAATTGAGCTAGGAGGTTGAAATTTGGTTCATAGATTTAGTAGTTGTCCTAAATGTGTTTTTTTGAGGTTTTATAAATTCATTCTGATATCTCGTACCACTAATGAGGGAAAAACATCCTAATGCTATCTTCTTTTTTATTCCACGAATAGACAATTCGCGTACAGGTTTTCTAATGTGCTCTTTTCATTTACGGTTTGTTTCTTTCATGTTTATTTGCAAACTTCGCCATGGCCCAGCCCTCGAAATGCAAAAAAAAAACCTATCTTGCGTGTATGTATGTATTGTACTCGCCACTTTTTTTTTGTTCATGTCACGTTGCCGATTTTATAACAAAAATTGAAAAAATTCTGGTGCATAGTCGATTTCTTCCACCAAACATTAATGGTGGTTCCTCCTTTGTGACTATTTTTTAACGAAAAATACTCGTTTAATCATTGTACCCGCGTTAAATGGAGCTGGTCGAATTGGTGATTTAAAAATTTTCCAGTTTTTGTCCCCCCCTTTAAAAATTTTCCCTTTTTTTCCCCCCCCCCCCCCCGCCCACCCAACAATTCTATATGATAATTTTAAAAATCTGAAGGCAGCGAAAATTCATCCATTTCAACACTCGATATCCTTGAAAGAAGAAATAGGGTGGTAAATTTTATAAGCCAATTGTTTTTTGAGACCACAAATTGAAAAAAAAAAAATGCAACAAAAATAAACCATAAAATGTAAAATTTTGTGATATGAAATTTCTAAAATTTTTGGTTCACGATACTCTTGTTTTTTTGTGCTCGCGTTTTGAATACTGTTCACGAATTTTCTCTAGAGAGAGCGGGGCGAGGGAGGTGTAAAATGAGTAGTTCAGATGGTTGCGTCCACGTAGGTCAAAGGAGTGGTGTGGAAAAATTTCCTATGACGGAAAATTCCTTGCTAGGCCACTGTAGCCGAGTACTTACAAGTACATGGAAACGAATTCGCAGAGTAGTAGGTGAAGAGATGTTGTGGAAACCTATAAAATTTACATTAAAATTATTCTTTTCTGTATGAAATGTACGAACAAATCGAGGATTTACAACATGAAATTTTTATAGATGAAATTTTCATGCTGATCCTTTTTATAACCATTTTTCTATTCGTTTTTCTCGCGTTGCTGTATATTAAAAACATCGTTTAGTATTGAACTAAAAATTTTGAAAACATTAAAATGGTTTTTGAAAATTTATATTTTTTTACTCCTAAGTAAGTACGAGTATTTGTTTATTTCTATTCGATCGATAAGAAATAAAACTAAAATGACCCAAATTACCTGCTAAGCGTCTACCTATATGAAATGGTAAATCGAACGATGACGTCAGCGAGGGTAATATTTTGGAAAATTTTCACACTTTACGACCCTTACTTTTAGTTACACGCATTTGTACCCATTTCCGTTCTCTATATTTCTTGCTGTTGATAAAAAGTTCTAGTAATATAAACGATGGAAATACGAAACATTCTCAATGGAATTCGCATACCCACATCAATATCGAGTAAACCTACCATACCGACTCGACGAATACACTGCTCGTGCTAGAAACAATTCGTATGGTGAATCGAATCTATATGTTGGTATACTTGCCATAGCTATCGATGCAGTATTATCATATCGAAACAATCACATATACTTAGTATCTATACGATATTCTTTAGTATAACCAATTAGACGATCATTGTACTTTGTAAATTCATCGCAGTTCGACGATTTATTATTAAAAACACGTAGTAAATTCCTATTCAATTGCTGTTTCCTCGCGTCTTTGTTGAGCCAGTTTATTTATTCGTCGATATAATACTCGTGCGTTGTAAATCTACGCATAGTATGTACTTGTACCTTCGTATACAAGAAGTATTAACAGTCGTTGTCGCTCACAAATTCATTGTGCTGTATGATTCTGAATGTTTCACTGTACTCGTAGAGATGTTAGTATCAATGTAATAAGTACGTCGATAAAATGTACGAAGTTTGTATGTATGTACGAAAATATGGTAAAGTCTGTTTTGTATGTAGGTATGTTTAACAACTACAGCAGATCGAAGCATTTTTGGTATTTTAAAAAGATTTTGATTTATGGCTTATTTTATTGCCGAATAAGACCGGAGGTATAATATTTGCATTGTCATAAATTCGCTCGCCGATATACCCAGTACCTAACCTACCTTTAGCTATTCGTATTCTTGTTTTGCCCTATCTCCTTGTACAGTACCAGTACGTATAGCCATGTATAGTTTATTTTGGTGGCGATGTACTAGGTACTATACATACAAAGGTGCTCGAATACGTATGGTGTATGTATAATGTAGTACGTGGAGGTTGGTATATGTACCATTACAAAAAGCTCGAACCGTATCGTATGTTAAACGACCAAAGGTGTACGAAAGGATTCCCGAAGGCGTATTTTGCGACAGTTTACGCAGTCAACTTATTACAATATGGCGGTAATAAAAGAACGAAATATACGGCCACATCAATCTTTAGATCAACTCGAGTTGAAAATTTTAAAAGTCGAGTTTCTTTTTTCCACGAAACTTTGTGTACGCTTAGCACTCGTATATACGATGCAGGTGTCATGAATGAAGCCATGGGAGTTATAAAGCGTCAAAGAAATTGGCCCCTTAATAGATATCTATTCCAATTATTTCTCGAATGGAATTTTGTTTTCATTTATGCGTTAATAACGAAGCGTTATATTGAGAAGTGAGCTTTCGAAAATGATGTGACGAAAGGTGAAATAAGCTGAGAAGAAAAGTTACAATGTACCTGTAAAGCGTTGGAATAAGATTTGCCATTTTTTTGTTCTGATTTTCTTCGATGTAATTTAGAGAAAAATTCGAAGGGTAAAAATGTACGAAAATGAAAAAGTTATAATGTAACTCGTGATAGCTTTGTCTCTACGCGAAGTGTTGTGTAAAACATTTATAAAAAAATTCCAAATGTGTTTTGTTATGAAACACATTTTTCAATTGTGAAATAATCTTGCATAGAAAACGAATTCTATTTGATATTTTTTTGGTTAATCAAATCAGAACAATGTACTAATCGTTTATTTTTTTCTTTGTTTCAGGTGAGTAATGAATTTTGCACCTTATAATGAGACAATTTTAATTATGAAAAAAGTATCGAGTAAGTTTTTCTTATGTAAGATTTTACTATGCAAGAGTCGATAACTCGTACATATTTAATTGATGAAATGAAGTTCATAATTTACACTCAATTTGGTATTTTTCATTTTGTCCTCAATTGGTTTTTGAGCTTGATTTACTCTGTGAAAATATCGTCTAAGAAAAGCAAAAATTTGAGGGGAGTGATTTGGCTCACTAGGGAAATCACCAGTTTGATGAATTTTTCAACACTGATTATAATATTGAAGCAAGGGAATTCATACAGATACCTGAAAATCACGTATCATGGATGAAGAATAAGCTAATTGCCATCAGCAATGAGAAGTAATCATTACTCTCTCAGTAATCATTTTATTATTTTGTTTTCCAACCAAGATGGATGTCTATTTGAACTCTTTCAATGAATCTGGTGATTATGAATCTCCTGAATTCATGAAGCTCACTGATTTCTCTAAAGAAAAAAAACTGTTTTTGTAGTGAACTCATTCTGTAGATACCATACCAAGTATGAATCGACTGTCATTGTTACTACAGATCAGTTTAAGTTCAACTTACTTCGCTAGTTTAATGAAATTTTCAACACTGATATCAAATTGAAGCACTGAAATTCATATTCCAGCCTGAAAATCACAAATCATGATGTGAAGAATAAGCTGATCACTATCATCAATGAGTATTGATCCCCACTCTCTTAGTAATAATTTTTTATCACGTTCAATGATATTCATAAAACATAAAGGCCACGATAATATCAAATAGAGTTGGTTTGATCACTTTTTACTGAAAAATGTAGACATTAATTCAGTTTTCCTACCTTTTAAACATTCATGCATGGTGGCTGCATACCCTGTTTTGTTTGCACATAGTTGTTCATTGTCTGTCCTGTCTAACTTATATATCTAATGAACAAATGGTCAAAAGTGTCCATCGCAAATTGCACAAACGTTTTCCTATCATGTAGTATACAGACGGCTGCGTGCTCACCATATTTTTTTTGCTTTGCCCAGCACTAGTTTTTGAGTAGCAATGTTGCCAGCATCGAAAAAATGGTACTCTTGTAATTTTATTATTTTATGTATATTCAAAAAGAATTACCTTGAGGTTGAATGGAGAAATTTGAATGGGCAATGATTCAAAAAAATTAAAAATTGTAAATATATTTTTTGTGATTGAAAATTCTTGCACAACTGCTCGAAGCGAACAGAAATAGTGATTTACAAAAATTGCCTATCTTCAAAATAGGGGTCTATTAAACCATATGATGAGTTTTCAACTCGAAGTAATCTACCTTCTCGAGTTTGGTCAAAATCTGAATTATGTTTCTTTTTCATTCCACCCTAAAAGTGGTAAAATCAAATAGGTCTCAAGTCGTCTGAAATCAACCCTCTGCCATCTTCTGATACACCCAAGTAAGTAAGGCTAACACGGATGTGTTATCTATGTTTATAGTATCAGGATGGTTTCTAGGGAGGTCTTTTTATTGAGCTTTCGTGTAGTAGTTTCTCGTTGCTTTCTACGCTATCTACAGGTAACTTACCATATCACTAGTCGGGTTTTCACAACCCCGAGCTCAGCAGTAGGCCACGAGTACGCTCTTAAACCAGTTACATGCTTTTTGATTCTGATAATAGATGGCGTGCTGTCCAATTATCTCTGTTGTAGCTGGCAATGCTCAGAACGTAAGCGTATAACAGTTGCATTAAGGGCGCAGAGGGGCAAAAATTGTTTGTTTTTGATCCAATCGATAGAGCACCAAAAGTTGTATAGGTCACATATCCAAAAATCAAATTTATATGTCAATTAGGAGGGAAGATGTAAGGATTTTCCCCCTTTTTGATCTAGAAAAAAATCAGTTTCACGTATTTCTCCTCTTCACATAGAGTTGCGAAGTTGAAATTTGGAATGTACATTTTGTAGAAGTTGTTTACGTGCCTTTTGAGGATTTATACTTTTCGTTGGGTATGTGACTGATTCTGTGTACCACAGGACTACTGCCTCTCATTAATGTCATGAATTGCATGGTTTTGGTTAAAAGTGTCATACAACTCGAAGTTTAGTCCAATTAGTTTCTTTGCACATTCTCACGCGAACCGTAATCAATTTTAAAACCGATCCTGTGCTCAAACGAATGGTCAACACCAGCAGAGGGCTAAAACAACAAAAAAATAAGGGTTTTTCATGTACCACTTCAGGACAGACTTGAATGAAAAAAAAAGTGCCGGAATCTGTGGGAAAATCCCTGTGGGGGCAGGGGGACAAAAATAGGTATTTTGACGTATTTCTAAGCTCTGATTACAAAACTTCACCGTGAATTTTTACATGGAAAAAGTCATTTGAGAGGAGAAAGTTCGTCCGCCCTCCGCCCGTTTCACGCCCCCTTGGTGATTTTTTTTAATTATCCTATTTCTGCATAATGAATTTGTTAATAACTCATGAAATATGCTTCTAATCGTAAAAGTGAACTGAACTAAAAGTGTACCGCATTCAATTCTATACCAAAAAAGTTGATTAGTTTTGATACAAAATGTCAAACTAGACCTGAAAATTTAACTTGATGATGATTTTTTCAAAATTTTTAAGGGCTAAAAAGCAAAGAAAATATGAACTGATTTTTTTATAAAATTCATCCATGTACCATCCGTCTCCCTCATATATCAAATTCTGACCATTTACTCCATAATAAGTCTGAAACAGGTGCAGAAGTTTGAGTGGAACACACAGATTTCATATTCTTACAGGGGAAGAAGAGGTGGGAGATTCTGCACTCTTATTTTTGTCGTAAAAGCACTCTCGAAAGGAGAAATGTGGATAGTTCGTATTTTGTAGGGCCTCGATACCTCATAAATTTAGCATTCCTCTTATCAATGGGGGGGGGGGGTAGTGAATTTTTCAGAGAGCTTTCCTTTCAAATTTTTGTAAAAATTCGTCCTTCCACATTTTTTGTCCTACCAAAAGTTTTGATCGTGTTCAAAAAATAGAAAAGACTGTATTGTCGAAGCTAATATGGAATTATATATATCCAGAGATATCTATAAAGCAGGCCCAGAAGAAGGTTATGGAAAAAATTCTCCGATACTTTGCAGTGCTCCGATGGATACCAGGAATTATAACGCCTGTAAAATGAATCACTCAGGCCATTAGGGTCTGCTCACCGATAAAAAAAAGGTATAGTCATGATGTGCATATATGCGTAGTGTATGGGTTTTCAACGTCCATAAAATTTCCCCCCTCCCCGTATTTGGCTTTCTTTAAATTTTGCGCATGCTTGAATTTTAATTGAAGGTCATCCTCTCCTATTTCTTTTTCAATTTAACATCAAAACAAACGTATCAGTAACAAAATTGAAATATAACTGTCCGGTAAAAAAAAAAAAACTATAAATTTTGGAAACGAAAAAAAAAAAAGAAGAAAAATATGCGTATCAGGTATGCTTGAAAAATGGTCAAAATGAACTTCTCGAACCATTAAACAGACTTTGTGCATACCGTCGATTATCAGCCTAATGTATCATTTTTTTAATAGCACGATGGAATGAGCACGAGTATGAGAAGAATGTGCTGATGTTCATATTACGAATAGGTACGTCGACGATGCAATGTCACATCGCTCGTCGTTCGTGTCAAACATTATCGTTGCTTTGGTCCGAACATCTACACGATATGTAATGCGTGAATGAATGAACCGAGCATATCCATTCTTTGGAGAATGAATGTACGGAAAAAATCAACGAATAGAAATTTTTTTTCTTCAAAAGAAATGAAAACCATACCTATGCGTTATTTGCTATTGGCATTTCTCCTTGTGTTAGCTAGAGATAGGTTGTAGGTATAGGTACCTACAATATGGCTGTATATGGTGGGTAGGTGGGTACGTAAAGCTGAAAGGAAAAATACGACTATGAAGACAAACAAGCACTGAACATTCTCACGATATGTACCTTAAATACAACTGTAAAAAAAAAAATATGTATCTTCTGCACAACATTGTTACAGCCTGTTAAGTTCACTCAAACAACAACAAGAACGTGTGGTACTTGCGTACTAAACCCAAAAACAAAGTTTAAAGTGTGTATTAAAAAAACTAGAGCATACATTCTTGCCAATTCATCACCTTTCTATTGTGGTCTGGTCACATGAAGAATGAACCAAACAATCATGCAAATTACGTCGACGTTGCGATGGTCATCGTCGTGAACTATATTGGTAAAGGTACTTTAGCACTCGATGGAAGGTGATTTCGTTATAAACTATGCATTAACATCCGCGATAAAAAAAAAAAAAAACACATAGGTATTTAAGTACCTAGATGACTCGTCGAGAGTATTTTCCGCACCAGTACAGAACGGCGGATACGGATCTCGGTAGTAAAAATAAAGAAAAAAATGAGTGAAATTTTTGTCGAGCCTTGCTGTTTTTCGATTCATCTTGTTGCGTGAATTATTATAGCCGTTAAGAAGCGTATCGTCGGTTAGCTCGTGAAACTACTTAGGTGATGGCGCCAACCGCGGATCGATTGTTTTATTTTATTTATTTTTTTTTTTTACTCTTCTCCTTCATCTTTTTAATGCTTTCGAGAGAGCAACGCGATGCTAAAAATCAACAAGTTAGTATGCTACGTACATTGTTTTGTTATACATTACACATATTTAGGAAACGACGCTCGCTCGTCTGGCATTCAACGTTCCTCGAATGTTTTGTGGCTTTTTCGCTTTCTCGCTCGATTATATAGATACAATGAGTACCTACACGTGTATTATTAGGTATTTAAATGTAGACTGTATGTTATGTATGGCATATTAAAATACATAGTGTAATGCGCGTGTACGTAAACGATTAAAAGCACGTTAATGAGATGGACCTCAACGAAGGCCGTAGAAGGTGAAATATTTTATTGGAATCCAGTTTACTGGCTGCATGGATGGCGTATTCTCGTATTTTTTTCACATTCGTGTTGGTTGTTTTGGCGTCGAGATTGCACTGGTACGCGATTGTATGTTGAAAAAATTATGTATTTGAGTCCGTTAATAGGTATAAAAATGGAGGTAATGTTGCTCGTGTAAAGTTTCTCAACTCTTGACCAAAGTGGTGCTGTGCTTGATAAGATTTTGTTCGTTAGAATCATATTACAGTATACAGAGTAAGTCTATGGTTAAGATACGTCAATTATCCATGTTTTCAAATCTTGAAAATTATCGTCAAATATTGTGGACTCAACCCACTGCCCCTAAAATTTTTTTAGCGCGGAAACTACCCTTCAGCTGGCATTTTCCGCCACTATAATAAAGGAAGTCCATAGAGCCCATTTACGCTTTGATGATGTCAGACCACCTGGTCGAAGATCTTCCTCTCCTTCTTTTATCTGAACTCTTACCAAAAAGAATATATTTTTTGAGATTTCCGACGTCTCTCCTGGTCACATGTCCAAAATACCCTAGGATGAGTATTTCGCATAAAACACTTAGCCTGACTGGCTTTTGTATTTCATTGATGATTGAAATGTTGGTTGGTCGCGCTGTTCAGGGTGTCCTCAGCATCCTTCGCCAGACCCACATCTCAAAGGCATCGACTCTTCTTTTACCATCTGCCTTCCGCGTCCATGTTTCCACGGCATATAGGAAAACAGAGAAAACAATTGATTGTATAAGTTTCTTCCTTGTCTTTCTGGAGATTTTGTTATTACATGCAACATTACGCAATCTGGTCACAACTGATTTGCTCAGAACGATTCGGCTCCATATTTCTGACGACGAGCCTTCATCTGCTTCGATGATGGAGTCTAAATATACGAAAGCGTTCACCTTTTCGTATTCGCTCAGAGCTGTAGAAACTGGAAGATACTTGGCTTAATCCACCACCACGATTTTCGTTTTCGATGTATTAATACGAAGTCCAAGTTTTTCATTGGCTATCTTCACCAGGTTGACAAGCTCCGCCATTTCCTCTTCATCCGAAGCAATCAAAATGGTGTTATCTGCATATCGTAGATTGGAGATTCTTCTTCCACGAATGGAAATACCATCATTGCAATGGTCTGGAGCCTTGCGAATTATGTGCTCACCATAGATGTTGAATAACTGCGGGGATAATATGCATCCTTGACGCACTCCCTGTTTCGCTTGAGGAACCTCAGATTCTTCATCATCTACTCTCACCACCATAGAATTGAACTCATGTAGAGACTCCAACAAATCTGCTATATGAGCAGGGACTCCCATCTCTCTTAAAACTTCAACGAGTTTCTTCAAATTCACGCAGTCAAAAGCTTTGGCGTAATCTATGAAACACATCACTAGAGGTTTGTGCCCCCCCCCCACCTTGTGAGGCATGTACAGAAATCACAGTCATAACACTACAGGATTCGGAATCGCGAGGTCAAATTACCTATGCTCTGGTACACTACTAGGAATTTTATAAATTCAGTCAATTTTCGATGTTTAAGCTCTCCCCCTTGATGGGGCATGTTTACGGAAATTAAAGTCATGTCAGTATAGGATTCGAAATCACGAGGTGAAATTACCTACATTTCGATACTCTACACAAAATTTCGGAAATTCTGTCAATTTTGGATTTCCTCCTCTTCCCCTTGCCCCCGGGGGAGAGGGCATGATAGAAATCTAAATCTAATTAATACTGGATTTGGAATCGCGAGGTGAAAATTACACTAGAAATTTTGAAAATTCTGTCAGTTCCGCACTTTGATCCTCCACTCATTGGGCCTGTGGGATTCAGAATTTTATGATAATACACCAAATATGGTGTATTTTTTTTACTCATATGAGTGAATCATGAATACAGATGGAGAATAATAAGCAATGATGTAGCAAGGCACCATAAGTGAACAGATGTATACGTATTTCATCATTTTATCAATTCTAGTGTTTAAATTGTTTCATTAATAATGACAAATAACTTATCTTCTTATTCCAATATCTTTTCATTACTCATATGTAATTACCAGTACACGATAATTTGATACATATAATCCGGTACTTATTACTCACCTAAAATGAAAAATAAAACTACAAAATAAACTGTGGATTAGAGGATGACTCATGTCGTTCCACCGTATAGAAGTGATTATCATTATTATTATTATTATTACTATTTTTTTAGAAAATCTTCTTAGCCAAAACTGCTTTGTACTTATTCCTGAAATTTAATAATACGATGTAATTCGTATTACTTTATCACGAAGTGGTCTGTAAAATATATATGCTATTTTTAGAAATTTGTAATCATTGGTTTGTGATTTCTGTGGGTAATTTTTCTCAAAAGCCATTATTATATTTTATTTTTAGTGGAAATTAATATTCTCTAGCTGATCAAAGCGATTTCCAACTTTAAATGCGGTAAAAATTGTTTAAAAAAACGCAAACGTATTTCAAAATAACAAAAATTTTACCCATCATCCAGCCCCCTTATCTCCAATTTCAACTTATTTTGACTTAGATCTTACAGATAATTTTACTTATTTATTTGAAAATTTTTATTCTATCACTTTCATCACATTTTAGGTTGGTTTAATATTTGAATTTGTGTTTTGATCCAATTTTTAATTAATTTTGAGTACGTTTTTGGCACTTATCAATCATTTTTATATTATTTTAGAACTTTTTGTTGCAATTTATTTATATTTTTGTTTATATTGAAATAAATTTGGTAAAATGTGGAAGAATATTTTGCCATAATTCTACATCGAATACCACTGTTACTATTTATGTGATATGCACTTTCAAGTACATCGTTTTCGCACTCCTCCCCTTCATTTCATCTCTTCTCAATTCACTCCATGTCAAAACGACAAGAATCCGGCCTTTGGTTTTCAGATTTTGCTCAATTTTTTTTTCGAGCTACTCTCATTGTCAGTAGTCTGATAAAAAGGGTCCCTTCCAGTGAATGGGGTGAACGCTCCACTCCCGTATGGACTTCTTCGAAAAATTAACGCCCGATCTGAATTCAAAAGGCTGAGAAACATACACTTTGACACCTCACTGAAAATTTCGGCCAGAATTGAATTCTTACCCTCCCTCATACTCTACCCCATTATTAACCGAAGGATGAAAATTCTTTCGAAGGTAAATTCAGCGCCTCAAAAATAACACCAACGACCAAATTTCAGATTTTTGGCCACCTGCTAGAAATTTTCCTACCGATTTTGTAATTTTAGTATCGTTGTTTTTTTGTTCTGTACGACTCAATTTTACAGGCTCATATTTCTAGCTTGGTTAGCCCTAAATTCTTTGAAATGACTAGCAGTGAACCCTCCCCCCACCCCACCCCTTCCACATAATTCCATGGTCTGAACCGAAACCCTGAAGGTTAGTTTCCAACAGAGAAAAAATATATACTGAATGTTATAGCAAGGAAAATAGTGAACTTTTGAGGAAAAAAATTGATTAATTTCTGCATTTTACACATTTGGACCATGCAGTAGGAGGGGGGGGTGCACTGCTAATAATTTTAAAGATTTTTAGTGAGATCATAAAAGCTTTTTGAGCCCACTCTTGATTTTTTTTACCACAGTTCCTCGCTCATATTGCTAGCCTTGTAGCGCAATCGTTTTGCTTTTGTTGCATTTATCTTCAAAATTAGCATTTTTTTTCTATTGTTATCCAAAAATGACTGAAAAATGTTTTCTTCAATGATATTTTTTTCCTCCGTATAAATAAAACCCTCGGAGCTACCACCACCACTACTAAGTTAAAGGGCTCTCTCGTTCGTTTTAAAATTTTTTAATATAGTGCTCGTAATAGATTTTGCAAAAATAATTCACAAAAAACTGAAAAAAAAAATGAAATATTTTTAGCCATGTTTTTTTGTATTTATCTTGTCACATTTTACGAACCAATTCACTCCCATTTTTGATTTTTATACCACACGTACCCGAGGGTAATACGCTGCGTTTTCGAGCCAATAGCGAATTTTTAACGTTATCAATTTTTTCCTATGAATTTTCAAAGTGAGAGGTTGGTCTGGGCGAAATTGAAATTTTAAAAATACTATACCTGAGCCCCTTCGATGTTGAGAGTATGCTATTCATTATACGTATAAGTCTCGTGAGTTGGCCTGTTACTAGTATAAGGGAAGGGAGGTTAATACGAAACACCCGGTACACTATATTGATTAGTTATTACTAGGTTGGGTTGTTTTTGACTTTTTTTTTGTGAAAATCGTAGCGTAATAGGGCACAATATTTACGAAATGAGGGCAAAAGAACGTGCTAAAAATTTCAGTCCACCACCCATGTTAGAAATTTTAATATGCTGCTAAAATAGTTCTAAATTTGAAAAAAATTCAAAAAAAAATTTTTTTTCTAATTTTTATTAGAAATAGTTTTAGTACGAATAGCTCTACCTAAAGATATTATTTGAGAGATTTTTAAATGTAAACATTCTTTATAAGGTCATATAAAATATGCCAATTTTTAGCAAAATCGTGTAATTTCAAAAAAAAAAAGTTGTTACGAAATCGTAATGAGGGGGTAATGTAGACAGCTGTAGATTCATAAAATGGGAAGTTTGTCAATATAATAACTCAAATAGCCCATTTGAGGAAATTTTTAACGACTAGAGTGTTCTCAATAGGAGTGTAAAATCGGTGAAAATATGGGAAAATGGCAAAAAAAAAAAAACACAACCAAATGAGAAGCCCTGAACAAAAGAGCAGGTGATGGAAAATCACCTCTAATCGGCTAGATGGATTATAATATTGATAATCTTCCCTTTTTATGAGTACCTAATACTCTAAATTTTTATTTCGATTTTTTAAAAAATATTTTTTGGAAATACGCGAATATGCGAAAAAAATGTAAATTTTATATGGCCTTATAGAAGAGATTTGCATTCCAAAGTCGTCTGAAATGATCTCTATGGGTAAACCTAAACTATTTCTAATGAAATTTTTTTCTACGTTTTTTTGAATTGTTTCAGAGCTGAATTGAAATTTCTACTAGGAATAGAGGGCTGAAATTTTTACCACGTTCTTTTGACTTCACTCCGCAAATATTGTGCCCCTTTACGTATCGATTTTCGAAAAAAAAAAAAAAAAAATGTCATAAACGATCCGCACCAATGATTACCTATAAATGGTATTTTTCTCCAACTGACTCGCCTGCAATTTTAAATATTTCCAAAAATAGCGATTTATTTTATCTTCACTTCACGTGTCAATTGTTTATACTGGTATTGGTAAACATGTTCAGCCTCTTTGTATACACACTTCGATAACCATCGTCGCGTCTTATAGTACCCATTTACTACGTGTACGTAACTAGATTTATTTTTGATACGACCGCGACCCCAAAAGCGATCGACACAACTATCAGACTGGTGCATTTACTTAACAGGCGAATGGTAGCTTCCTATAGCTTCGGGGGTATTCTCCTCTTCACTCTCTTTAACAACGTAATAATATAAATCACAAATTAAAAAGTTACTCTCGTCCCATATACGGCTGCGAGCCGAACCAGCTAGCAACAACGTTCGAGCTTCCATTATGTAAATATTATAATAATCAAACATATGCGTATGTATACTGGAGAGTAATCAACTTGAAGTCGACATCACATGGTTCGAGTGTGTAGTTGTATGTAGTACCTAATACCTAGGACCTGCAATACACGAACGTATACGCTACGTATACTATACGCAGCAACGACCACGATGGTGAAAGTTATATAACCCATGAACCAAATGCACAACTGTGTACAACATACGCGTAGTGTACATTTGTATGTAGTCATCGCTGCGGAGGATTTTAACCAGACAGACGTTAGGCTAAATTAGAATAGTATACGAATACTCGTACATACTGTACCCATATAACAGCTCGTTTATGTACAATATAAGTGTGTATACCTACTCGATATCATATCTACGTAGAAGACGACGTACACGTACATTACGAATGTAAACCACCCAACCCAGTCATCTTGAGAATGATTTGATCGTACGTACGGTACGTGTATTATATATGTATATTGTATGTACGTATGCTCAATTTATTAAACCTCCAGCAACATCACTTAATGTCGGCGTCATTTATCCATTCGTCGCAGTATAATAATCGAGTCGTTTAAAACGTCCCTCTAAATGGTCGGTTATTTCCCTGCGAGCAAAGTACCTATCTACTTACCTACCTACCTGCCTACCTATGGTCGTCAACGTAATACCGAATGTACTGTGTATGTAATTTGAAATAGAACGGGCGTCGTATTATGTCGTCAGGCTACATACGTAGTGCTAAGTATGTAAATGATGCGGGTTAATTTTTTTTTTATTATTATTATTATTTTTTTTTTTTGAAAAAAATAACAAATGTGATATGACGTGGAAGGTTTGATAAAAGCAACACGTCGCGAGTACCGTCGGTACGCATAATGCTGAGATTGCTGTATCGTAGTCGAGAATTTGAAGGACACCTTGGAGTTGTATGGCCGAAGTTTAAATTACACACGTTGCATCGCATCGTCGCGTCGCGCCGGGCAGTCGTATTGCATTTTCTGGTTAAATACTAGATAGATATGTATGATTATATTTCTCATTTAATGCAAATGACTCTATACCGCTGCATGGTTATATCTATCTACTTGTCTGTGTGTTGATCGTTGAATTCTGTTTATGTGGCCTATAACGTTCGCGTGATGCGAAACGAATAATTATTATACAATATATGCATCTACAACTCTACCAAGTACCTACAAAAGGTATCGTATAAGTGTATACAATATGGCTCCATTTTAAACTGCGTTATACGAAAATAATATGTACCTACATACGAACGAGTACAAGGTATGCTGCGGTGCACTATGCACCCACCATCCAATATTACGCACGTAGAACACATTAACTGCATAACTTACGTATCCTTTTTGGGATATTTTATTACATTCGTAGTAGTGGTACCCGACTGTCCATTGCTTATGTATACGTAGTATTCTATAATGTGTACGTACAACTAACGTAAGCTATACCCAACACCCAACATCGTTATTGTTTTGTCGTCATTTCATAGTGTGTATATACGATATATGAATAAGTTGTGTCGACCGTCGACCCACTGCCAGCGCCATTACCAGTTGCCATCGGTCGCTGTCGTGCTCGCCAAAACCTAAATAGAAAAAATGCATCGCAATACGTTGCTTTCTGAGGATGATTTTTCTTGAAGCAGAGAAAATAAGGGAATTACTTGTTCACGGTTGGGATTTTTTTTCTTCGATAGTGGTAAGGGTGCGGGTGGATACTGAAATAAATATCTGAAAGCTCGAAAAGACATATTTTCAGTAACTAGTAAATCAACGTGTCACATTTAAACTTCCTAACTAAATTGGGAGAGGGAGACATGCGTGGAACAAACTCAAAAGCAATAAGATACATTGACCAAAAAAACCATTTGTGAAGGAGTGCAAGAAGGGCTGAAGAGTTAGAACTTCCAAAAAAGCACATCTGCGAAACTTACTACATCTACATGCCAAATTTCAACCTCCTATCTCATTTTCGAGGGGAGATGTACGTGAGACGAACTCAAAAATTACGATAAACCGACCAAAAAAAAACATAATTTCGGAGCTGTGAAGAGGTACCGGGGGGGGGGCTGAAAAGTTGAAACCCCTGAAAAACACATCTAGTAAACCTACTGCATCTACATGCCAAATTTCAACCTCCTATCTCGATTTTGAGGGGAGATATGCGTGAGACGAACTCAGAATATAAGATGATTCGACCAAAAAACGCCATATTTTCGGGGCTGTGAGGGGGTGCAAGGGGGGCTGAAACTTTGAAACTCTCAAAAAGCACATCTACGAAACCTCCTACATCTACACGCCAAATTTCAACCTCCTATCTCGTTTTTGAGGGAAGATATGCGTGAGACGAACTCAAAATATAAGAAAAACCGACTAAAAAAACCATATTTTCAGGGCTGCGAGGGGGTACAAGTGGAGCTAAAAAGTTGGAACTCTCAAAAAGTACATCTACAAAGTCTACTACATCTGCATGCCAAGTTTCAACGTACTATCTCGATTTGGAGAGAAAATATGCGTGAAGCAATCCCAAAAAATAAGATCAACTGACCAAAAACCTTTTTTTCGGGGCTGTGAGGGGGTGCCATAGGGTATTTTAATTTTAGTTTTTTTTTTTTCGAAAATAGGGTAGGGGTGATGAAAAAAAGCTGCGAAGCGATGTCAAATGAACGTGGTGAAAATTTTGGGGGTGTATAATTTGACCCTTACCCCGCCCCTTTTTATTTAAAATTAAAAAATTTTCATGAAAAATAGAAAAAAAAATTGTTATTCTTTTTCGATTTTTTTTCTGTTAATGTGTCATTTTAGGGTAGGTCATATGAGATTAAAAAAACAGTTTTCGCAATTCATTTTTTTTTTTTTTGCTTTTTAAGGGCCCCAAAATTATATTTAAAATTGGAAAAAATCGAATGTTTTTAATTGTTTTGAACGAAAAAGTAAAAAAAATTACTTTTAATTATTATGTCATCGGAAATTTATGAGATTTCGTATTTTCACTTCATTACAATGAAAAAAAATAAAATCAAAGATTTTTGTCGATTTTAAAAAAGAATTTTAAAACCACTAAAAAGCAAAAAAAAAAAAAAACACAAAAAATACTTTTTAGTCTCGTATGATTCACTATGGTTCGTTGATACCAAAAAAATTGAAAAAATAATTTTTTTGTTTGATTTTTCGTGTAAATTTTGAAACTTTGAACCGAAAATCGGCGGGTACGGGTCAAGTTAAAGATTCTAGATTTTTACCACGTTCATTTGACGTCATTTCGCAATTTTTTTTCACTACTCCTTTCCAACTTTCAGAAAAATAAATAAATAAAATTGAAACACGCCAGTGTGTGACAGGGTGGGCCAAATTCTGATTTTTTGGGAAATCTGCCAACGGCAAGGTCACAATAGCTGCAAAATGGTCTTAAAAAAATACGCTAAAAATTTTCAAAATTGAATAAAAATTTTTTTGAAAATTTTTTCCATCAATGGAGTTGTTGTACATATTTGAACTCAGAATGATCATTATTGTTGAGAAATTTTTGCCATTTTCCCTTTTTTCAGGGGGGTTTTAAAAAATGTTACTTTTCGCATTTTTTCATATTTTTTGAAAAAACACGAAGGAATTTTCTTTTTTTTGAGAAATACTTCCCTGAAATTGATTTAGGGCTTCAATTTTAATTGATTAAGTGCAATATTTCCATTTTATTCCAGATAAACGATTTTTCAGGGGTGCTTAAAGAATGGGGTTTGCCCATTTTTTCAAGAATTTTGAAACAATTTTTTTTTTAGTAAATTCTGAGTAAAATAGACCAAGTACACCTATCTTTGTTCATTTAAAATCTGTTTCCCACAATTTTGCTCTTTTCAGAGGTACAGTATGAATGAATGGTTCAGAAAAGAAAAAAAAAATGAAAAATTGCCTTCGACGGTCTAAAATGGATAAAAAAACGTTTTTTTGGGATAACCTTGAGAAATCATCTGTAGGAGATGAAATAAAAATAAATCGATGTCCTAAATCCATTTCAGGTGAGCATTTTTTAAGAAAAAATCTTTCGTTAGTGTCCAGAAAATTGTAAAAAAACGCAAAAAGTAACATTTTTTTAAACCTCCTGAAAAAAGGGGAAATGGCAAACATTTCTCAACAGTGATTATTTTGAGTCCAAATAAACGCATAATAATTTCATCGTTGGAAAAAATTTTCCATCAAATTTTTGAATATTCGATTTTTTGAAATTTTTCAACTTTGAGTGAATTTGGCAAGTTCGAAAAATTAAGTAGCGGATGAAATTTTTAGCAGATTTTTTTGCGGAATCTCCCAAAAAGCACATCTATGGATGCTACTATGTCCGCATATCAAATTTCATCTTGCTTAATTTGAGGGGTAGAAGGGGAGAAGAAGCCCATTTTCAAGGTTAGAAAGGGAAAAACCGCCATATTTCCCCTTCCTAATTGCAAGGCTGATTTATATAATTCTTGATTTTCTATCGATTGGTTTAAAAACTAACAATTTTTTGCGATTTTTGCCTCCCAGCACCCATTCGCCAAAGTTTGGGCATAACTGAATTTTGGCCCAAGGTCATCCGTCGTCAGGCATATAAAATCCAAATTTTATCGATTTTGGTCGGTATTGAGTTGAGCAAATAATTTTTAGTTTGAGCTGAGGAAAGGAAATAGGAAAGAATAAGCACCTAACGTGGCCAAAAATGGTCTTAATGGTCTTCTACGTAGATCGATAGTTTGTCATATCCTGGTTTTTATTGGCAATATGGCATAGAAAATCAGGCTAAAAATAAAGAATTGCATCGTTTAAGCTGCGCGAATGCATTAGCACGTAAAACTATGCAGAGCTGTCCTCTTGCATCTATTCGTTCGTCAATTTATGCAAAAAACCGTAATAATTCCTAAAGCGTTTGTACGCGTTCATCGTACTTGGCACTTGCATATAGGTAATTGCCACCGTTGTTGATGCGATGAGCTGCTTAAACAATTCTACATCCTATATCTGCGAGCTAATCCCTCTGGGTCAAATTGATACCTTCATACAGGTAGAGGAACATACATACGTATTGATTCGTGTGATTTTTTTCCTCGTATGTGTATAAATAGTGTCTAGTATAGGTATGTAGGTAGGTAGGTAGGGTAGAGGATGATGGTACTCTATAGTATGATACATGTACGTACAAATTCTCACTATACAAGTAGTAGTAGGAAGTACATCTACATACGTTATCGTTAGCCGAATCAGGTTTCAGTTATATAAAAAAAAAAAAAAAACTTGCATCAGACTTGGAAGAGGTATAGAATACGAGACAAGTTATCGATACACATATCGATGAAATAACGATGTTGATATTATTATAGCAAAGAGCGTAATGTGATGGAGATATGTTCGCGTTTTTTTTTCATTTTTTTTTTTTTTTTATTAGCGAACCGAAATGCAAAATTATTCGTATAATGTAAGAATGCAGTGCCGCGTCGCGCTGGCTGTGGCGGAATTAATAAATTATTACGTTTTTACATATTTTTCCGGTCGACGAGTCTATTTTTTTTCGTTCGTTTTTTCCGCTGTACGTTGTCGGCCGAGTTGATTCGAATACATAATGTGAGAAAAAAATTACATAGGAACGAGATTTGTGGGCATATGTGCGTTAGTGTGTGTATTTTCCTTTTTTTTGTAGTAGTAGTGCTATGATTCTTGGTTGAAAAGTCTAATGTGGAAGTCAAGATGTAGAGATAAAAGCTAAAAGAAAAAAATTAAGTGAAGGTGAGAATTTCTCGATTTTATTTTTTTTTATGTTTTTTTGCAACTTGAAAGGAAATTATTTAAAGTTGTTCGGATAGTGAAATTTCAAGAATTTTATACCTCAAACAGGACTGTAGAAAAGGAGACGAAGTGTAAGGGGGCGATGTCCCCTCTGAGCCATCAGTTTACCCTTCCCAGTGTTCGTATGTATGGTATTTTCAGGGGTTTCAAAGCAAAGAATATCTACACACTAAAGTAGCGTAACAATACCTGACTTGAAGAGGGGGGTGGGGGAGGGAAGAATTTCTGAAAATTTTTCCTAAAAATGAAAAACTATTTAGCTGAAGCGAAGTGAGAGCGAAAATTGTGCAAAATTTCGAAGGTAGGGGTTATAAAATTTACATTTTGGTGTACTTCTAACAAGGGAAGTACCCAAATGTTACACATCAAATGAAAAAAATTGTTTGCAGCTGTGTAGAACATTCAAAATTATCTTCACAGCCAAGAGCTCACCCTCCAAGATCCATTGGAGGGGAGAGGGAAGTTATAGGGGGAGGGTTGAAATACAATAACCCTCGGGGGAGTGGGAAATTATTTTGAAAATTTTTTGTTGGAATTGCTTCAATACTGTCGTGTTTACCTAAAAATATCAGTCATAAATGAGGATCAAAAAAACGCCAAGTTTCATGCTTTTCGAAGCAAAAAAATTCAAGATAAAATTTTGTATCAAAGATTGCAACCATAATTTAAGAAGAAAAAGGTACCTACGGTTAAAAAAGATGATTAGGCCCTGTCCTTGAATTTTCTGTTGTTCATTTTACCTAAAAAAATTGAGGAAAAATTCTAGTCCCTTCTCCCTCTTTATATTATGGTGAGTTTCGATTTCCTAGCATGAACGATTCCGTGGTTCTTATGCTTAAAAATTTCTAGAAGGACTCCCAACAATATTCCGTGATAATTTTCGAAATTTTAGGACAGGGACAAATCATCAATCTTGACCGTAGGCACCCTTTGATAAGTTTAAAAATTTTTAGATGCTGTTCGAGAATTTCTTCGAGATTATTTGGAATTAGGATTTTTCTTGTCGGTATTCGGAGCAATGTAAGACACTTTGGGTGTCACAAATATCATATAAGTGAGAAAGTTTTCTGTTCCGAAGGTATGAATGAGTTGATATAAGATGTCTTGAAAAAAATTTCATTTCAGGTATTATATTATATTTCGTACTCGACTTTTACGAGGCATTTTCAGATTAAAAACTCGATCCTTTCGTTGGCTTTTCTTTTCTTCTTGTTCCAGTTTTTTCAATTTTTCTAGTATCGTGTACGTTATTTAAACAGCTCAACGTTCAAGATGTGGTACACATAAGTAAAGTATATACATAGCGTCGTATTGCATTAAACTCTATTACAACTTCATCCGGTTTATTTTTCTTTTCTATATTTTTTTCACAACAACTTATTTAAACAGAAGAGTTAAAAAAAAAGGTTGTTTTTCCAGTCGAGATTAGTTTTTTTTTTTTTTTTTTTTTTACATAAGATTGTATTTCGTTCGGCTTTTAGCGTAATACATATTTTCCTGGCTCATGATATAGTTCACGGTATCAGAAAAAGTCAAGAAGATAAGTCGAGTAAGCTGAGCCCAGCCGAAGAATACCATCTTCCTTTTTTCTTTTCCCAACGTAAGTATAGGCTGCGACAAAAATCCTGCAAAAGGCCACCACCCTTACCACCTCTCTAAAGCTCGTTTTAAGCAAACGCCTAAATTCTGGTCTAGATGTACATTTTTCATTAGTGAAAGTCGTGCAAGAAAAAGAGGGCGGTTTAGGAAACAGTTTTTCGTGTTTTTTCCAATGATAGTGTGATGGTGATGATGATGCCTTAAAAATCATCAATTCTCAAAAGGCGTGGTTCTTTCTTTTCCAGCATAACCTGGATAAGTAAGGGGTGCATCGAACCGAAGTGAACCACGCTGCTACTGTTCTCTTATACCTAACCTGCTACCACGTGTATAATTTAAAAGGACAGATGTCAGCCAACAAACTACTACCTTTTTTTCTTTTTCTTTTTTATATATTTTAATTTCGAATATTATATAGCGCTTCAGCCTACGATATCGAAATCAGAAAAAACCGCCTGCTAACTCCTACACGCAGCCAATGTCGCTCATGGTACGTTGCTGCCAGTGTCAGCGCAAATAAAATCTGCACGTGAGGAATATCTAGGTCACAATTTTTATTTCGTCTTCTTTCCGCCATAATAGTGCCATATTCGTACGGATATATAGTAATTTTATGTGTTTTTACACGTTTACTCGCCATATACATCATATCATATAAGTATAACCGATACGTCACCGCTAACCCCTCCTTCCTTGTATGTTCTTCGCCACCTTCGACGTTATTTTTTCTATTTTTAAAGGTTTTTCGTGATCGTATATCTTTTTTTTTTTTCGATTTGGTGTGTGTGTTTTACAGTTGGATTTTCTTCTCAAATAGAAGTCTATTATTTGCCAGCGTATTTTATGTATTGTATTGACTATAATTTCAAATACGAATCATTTTTTTAAAAAATGGCTAAAAATTTTTTTCTGAAAATACTTCAAGTATGAGATCACTTTGAAAGGTCGCGTGCGTTATTCAAACGCGAAATACATAATGAAAGTATAGTTTGTATGGATTAAATCATCTTGAAAATTGATAAAACTATTAGATTTTGAATAAAATTTTAATAGTTTTCCCCAAAATTTTAAATCTTAGATGCCTAGGTTGAGTTTTTTGAATTTTAAAAAATTATCAAAAATTACCCCCTCAGGTAATCGAATTACGGTAAGAAAAAACCTTTCACAAATTAAAAAATTCCATTCGGTGTAGTAAATGAGACTACGTTGCAAAAAATTCGTAATAAAGACAACATTCTATAAATGTGATGGAAAAAGTGCCCTGTAAACAACGTTCTAAAAGCCCTCTTCGATAGGATGTACGCGTAGTTCAAAGGGGGTGGGGTCAATCACCTTCAAAATTTCGGGTCATTCACCATATCTCCTCTGGAATTGCGTTTACAGCGAAAGTAGTTCAGTACTTTTTTGTCCGGTTCTAAATTTCCAACAACTTTCATATTCAATATTTTTTCATAAGAGTCATAGGTGCGAAGTTGGAGGTTTTTTTTTTAAATCCTGCGTAAAGCTTATGCACCCCCCTCTCGCCCTCACCGCTAAATTGGCTATAAAGTGAATCACAGACTTATTGCAGTAAACAGGTCACAATTTGATTTCGGATGTAAAAATTTTCAAAATTTCGGTGAATTGTTGCCTGGAATAATTTTCAATTAGCATCTTAAAATCTCCACAAAATATCATATTTTCCAGTTTTTTGGAGTTTTCCAGAATTTTTAAAGTTTAAAAAACAAAAAAAATATGAACCAATCTTCACGAGAATTATATAATTTCTTTCATTTATACCATGCTCAAAATTCACCGAAATTTTGAACATTTTCGTATTTCTTGAGCTTGGATTTTAATAGAGTTAACACTCGACCCGCATATCGTAATAAGTCCAAAATGGTTAGTTTTTACATCGAGGCCAACATTTTAAGCAGCTTTGATGAAAATTTGAGTTGAAAACTAGTTTCACTACGCGTGCAGGGATCGATGAGTGTGAGGTGTCAGCTTCGTATACAATTTTCGAAACCTTTCTTGACTCCCTGCCTGTGGCTATGGCTCGCAAGAAAAAAAAATGTCAAGTTTAATAGTTATGGGAAATTTAGAGTAGATCAAAAAAGTACTGAACTATTTTTGGTTCTGAAATAAGTGAAATAAATTAGATGGAAACTTCGAAATTCCGAAAGGAGTTAACCCTCGACTCTCTCCACAGGAGAACTATGCACACCTCCTATCGATACAGACCTTTAGTATGTTACTCAAAGAACTGGTCTCGACATATTCGTGAAAAAATGCTTGTACTAAATTTTCTCGCAACCACAACCCATTTGTGGTGGACATTTATGGAACGTTCTCTCAAAGGAGATGTTTCAATTTAACATTTGGAATGGTTATTTTTGTATGCATTGTCCTTTTAAATGGAAAATCAAAGTTGAAGTATGGAAAGTTTCACGATAAGAATCACAAAAAAATGGAAATCAATGCTTCAAAGTGTCGATATTTCGTATCAATACAGCAAGTACCTATGCTTTATGTCGTAAGTGATTAAAACGTCATTTTTACTCTTTTTTTTTAGAAATTGTGTTTGAAATTTTTTTTTCAATTTTTAAAAAATCAGAAGAATGCTCTTTAGATGCTAAAATTTTCGCTGTAAGCTTCGATGGTGTTTTTGAATAGGAAAATAATCGGGTGGAGGTTAGGCCTCATTGTTCAGATTTTTTACATTTTACCTCACTTTCATTGCTAACGGGTTTTTAAAAAAAAAATTATCAAAATTTTAAAATTCAGTTTGAACGGATGAAGATTTCATTTTGAAGGTTTCTTTACACGTAGAGGGGAGAGGAGGGATATCAACAAAATCCATTTTGGAGTCTTAGAAGACCATTGCGACCATTTTTGGCGATGTCAGATATTAACATCGAAAGATGTGTGATAACACATTTTATAGTTGATCGTTAGCGGTAACAAATTGATAAATTTAGGACGAGAACTCTCTGATAAGTCTGAAAGCATCCATATTACAATCATGAGAATTGAAAAACAGCATTGAGGATGGAAGGCTTCAATCGGGCTAAAAAAAAATCAAAACCCCCAAAATACACATCTAGGGTGCTTACTGAATGTGCCTACCTAATTTCAAGTTCCTAACTATATTTAGAGGGGAGCTATGCAAGGAAGTGAAAAATAAAAAATAAACAAAAAGTCACATATTTTGGGGCTATGAAGGGAGGAATGGGGCTGGAAAGTCGAGACCACCCCACACCCAAAAGCATATCTAGAGCCCCTACTGAATGTACATACCAAATTTCAACTTCCTTGCTCATTTTAGTGGGAAGATAGGAAAGGAATGACCCTTTTTCAAGGTCAAAAAGGGAGAAAACCCTCAATATCACCCTTCCTAATTGACCTAGGAGGTTGATTTTCGGAGATGTTGTACAACTTTGGATTCTCTAACAAATTGGTTTAAAAAAGGTAAATTTTTGCGATTCCAAGCCCTCAGCACCCCCTCCCCCAAATTGGGGCATACCTAAACTTTGACCCAAAATCAACCCCCATTCATAGTATATCTAATCTATCGCCAAACTGAGCCAAATGACCGAATTGGAGCGATTTTGGTCGGTATCGAGCGGAGTAAATGATTTTGATGTTTGGAAAAAAATAAATAAATATCTGACATGATTAAGAATCGTCTTAATGGTTTTCTAAGACCCCAAAAGGGATGCTGAAAAATAAAAATTAAAATAAAAACGAAGTGAAGAGAAGAATAATGGTTGATTTTCTGATTTTATGTTCAGATGTTAAGGAAAATTATAAAAATAAGCCTCGGCTTTGTAGTTTGAGTTTCAAGTAATGTTTCGAATGAAATTTGAACTTTTTTGCTGTAATCGGCTGAGCTGAAATGCTGGTAAGCCTAGGAGTATACGATTCGTACGTATGATGTAATCTGTGCCAAAATTATTTACCCAACAAAAGTGAATATAAACGTTGAATTTATACCGACAACGTTAAAAGTGTCAGAACATACATTGATATTTTTTTTGAACGGAAATGACCTCGGGTCAGAATTCCATTACGCCCGAATTAGGCAGAGGGTGTGCTGAGGGGCTCGAAAATGCAAAAATTATTCCTTTTCAAGTCAACCACAAAAAAAGTCGATGTGATATAACGTATTCAAAAATCACACTCCTGGGTAAATTGGTAGGGCAGATACGTGATTTTTCAAAATGAATTCAAAACCTTCAAAATTTCATCGAATTTCTTCGTGATTTTTCAAACATTTATCGATGATATTTTCGTAGCTTATGTTGCTGTTGCGTGAAACTTGAGAAATTCCACGACCTGTTATCGATTTTTTATTACATTTCAATAACCATTTTTATAGTGTTTACAAGTATTTACTATTCAGCGATAATAGGTATGAAAATGTAGATAAGAACAGGTATCGCGTATTAAACTAATGAATCCTCGGTTCGAGAAACAGTTTACGACTCTTTAGAAAAAGTGTAACATCGTATAATTTTCTACACTTTTACTCAACCATAGTAGTATTAACTCTATAAACACCTCATTACCAGCATTATACGATCGGCGAAAATATTTTTATTTGAAAGTTTTACAAACCTAGTACGAGTAGATGTGTATAAATGAACGAATGTGTGACAAACAGAAGGATGAATTACGAGATATTCATTTATCGAAAATACAATATTGTAGTATGTAAGATTGTATGTGGAGGTGTCATACGTGTACAATATCGTGCATCGCAAATCTATATTGGACCAGCTAGTAACCTGTACAAATATTCAATTCATCTTATTACCATCGGATCGTCATCATCGTCATCTACATGCAACAAATAGTGGCAATAATAATAGGTACCTACTGCATATGTGTAACGTAATGTCATCTCGTCTGCTACGGAAATGAGAGAGAATATGGAATGTATTTCGGTCTCTGTCTGTCTCGCTATACCTACCTTATCTAGGTACTTGTGCGAGTACATGTACTCTAGTTCATCAACCTGTTTCATTTCCTTTACACGATACGATACGATGTGATGTGATGCGATGCAACACGATGATTTCTCATCCTAATCTCTGCAGCATGTTTTTCCTCGTTCGTGCTCACCGAGCAACGCTAAAACTCACTTTAAATCCATCATTCATCCCTCACACGAGCTCTAATCATCGTACGACTGCTTTTTTTCTACTGGCCTTTCGCTAGATCAGCCCACAATCTACGATGAAACCATAAAAATACCAACTTAACGGATGATTTAGCAAATTCATTCGAATAAATTAACCGATGACGAAGATGGCGAAAAAAAAAAAACACGACAAAATCAAATTAGCGCGTATCGTACTCGACTAAAAAATCGTAGGTATTGCACAGGTACCTGGGTACGTACCTACCTACACTTTTATTTACTGCACTCTTTTCTCTTTGTAATGTATATAGGCAATTTATACTCGTACAACAAACACCTTTTCTCGCTCTAATACCGTGAACCGAATGACGATGAAAAAAGAAAAGAAAGAAAGAAAGAAAAAAAAAGGAAAACAATATCGTTAAAATACAAATAATGTGCCATCCGCTGCCATCACAAATACACCTATAAAATTCGCGTTTTTATAACATCAGCAGTTCTCGGTGAGCATTGCCATTGCCGCAATATATAGGTAGGTACCCCTTTGTATACCTATATACATTTTGTACCCGAAGCCGAAGAGTGAGTACAACGACCACGTACGCGTGTATATACACCGACACGAGCAACGTTGAATTTAGTACACTAAATTGGACGTTTTATATCCATTTCCGCATATACTTACTGCGTATAAATATTCCAGCACAAGTACATATAAATACAGCGGATGTATTCGCAAAATAAGGTATTTCCTTGAGCGAGGTAAAGATACGTTACTACAGGCACCAGAGGAGGAATTTTTAAATTTTAATTTAAAATAAATTTACGCTAGTATATGATGTACGAAAAAGAAAAAAAAAAATGCAAAATAATTATAATAAAAGTTTACGGTTTAAAATGGATCTACTACGTAGACTTTCGAATGTTGGAATATGCTAACAGGTGAAATTGTTGAACCGTGTTGTGTATCAACGACCATGTAAAAATAAACTCGAAAGTACTCGTAGCTGGTAAAATGACAGCTTGATTAAAAGATCACTTATAGTAATTAGTGGAAGACTAGGCATTCGAGGTGTTAGAAGACCTGTCGGAGACACTCCGTCCTTTCTATTTTTCTTTAACAACAATCGCAACGTCTCTAATGGTACAGCCTTCTTGGGTTTGAACTGGATCAAAATTCTTGGGAAGGGAAAATTTCGTGCTAAGTAGGCACAGTACTGAACGTATTTCAAATTTTCCTTTAATTCCAGGTACATATGTTAGGGGGGAGGGGCGGGGGATCAACGGTGTTGAAATTTTGATTTCTTACGAACAACTTTTGGAATAATGTACCTACTGAGGCGTTTCAATTTTGTTTTTTTTTTTTTTTCGATTTGAAGGTGTGTAGTGGAAAAAAGTTGTGATAACGTCGAATGAATGTAATGAAAATTACAAGTCTCTAACTTGATCCGTACCTACTCACGCCCTCTTCAACGTTTTAGTTTTCGATTTTTTTTCTTTTTTTTTTTTTTTTTTTTTTTTTTTTTTTTTTTTTTTTTTTTTGGTACTACGTATGGTGTTAACGTGTCATGGTAGGTCAAATGAAACCGAAAAAAAGGGTTCTAAAATTTTTTCTAAGTAATGTAATAAAAATACGAAATCTCATCCTTTTTTTATGGCGTAATAAACTTTTTTTTGTTTTTATGTTTTTTAAATCCTTGAAATGCAAAAAAAAAAATCGAAAAGTCATTTTTTGATCACACGTGGTCTACTATGTCTCGTTAGCACCAAAAAAATTGTTTATAAATTTTTTTTGAGGATTTTTCATGCAAATTTTGGAATTTTAAACTAGGAGGGGGAGGGTCAGGTTAGAGACCCCAAATTTTTATCACGTTCATTTGACGTCATTTCACAAATTTTTTCATAACCCCCTAGAACTTTCGAAAAAAAAAACGAAAATTGAAACGCCTTAGTATCTACTACCTACTCAGAAAATAAAAGTTAAAAATATTTAAAAGACAAGCGTGTTAGGTTTTTTTCTGCTAAAAATTAAGGTATTCACATTTTAGAAGTGCTTCTTTTGCGCTGTACTTCCCAATACTGTGTAAAACGAGAAAAATTTGATATAAACCCTCTTCTTTTTAAAGTAAAGAGGGAGCCTAGTTGAAAAAATTCCGAAAATTTATTCTAAACACGTTGTTGAATATTAAAAAGCGAACATTTCCGTTTCGTCACTTTTTCTAGGCGGTCATTTGATGGGGAGGGGGGAGGGGGTTATGGTGAAAAAAAAAGTAGTATTCAGAAATTTCTCATAGTCTGAATAAATTACCTTCAAGTTGAGAGTTTTCGTGGGCATCGAACTCGTATTTTGTAATAGTTACGCGATGACCTCAAAAGAATGTGGTAACAATTTTAGCTTTCCAACTCGTTGTCTTTAGACTTACAAAACTGGCCTAAAGTTGGCCAATTTTCAAAATTTTAAAATTCAAAGAATAAAATTTTTTGAATTTTTTTCTAAGAATGAAGTGATTATATGTATTTTTATGCCTAAAATTATAATTGCCTTTGTTTTGAGTCGTTTTTTAAAAAATACCACTTTTTGCGGTTTTTTTTTACGATTTTTTCAAAACATTACGAAGGAAATTTTTTTTGAGGAATGCCCTCTTGAAATGGAAAGAATGTTTTTCCATATTTTGGAAATTTTTTTTCAACCAGTTCATAGTGAAATGGGCTAAACATATTTTCTTCGTTCGTTTTGGGTCGGTTTTCCTCGTCTGTACCTTTTCCAGGGATCCTCAATAAGTACAAAATTACAGTTTACATTTTTGAGCGTTCCTGAAAAATTGGTCGCGTAAGGTAGAATTAAAATTATGCATTTAAATCACCTAAAATTGATGTACTACGCCTATTTTAGAAGGGCGTTACTCAAAAAAAGTTACCTACTTCATTTTTCAGAAAATCGTTACAAAATGCAGAAAGTGTAATTTTTGAAAACCAAATGAAAAAAAAAGAAAGAAAAATGGTAAAAATATGTCACAAAATTATAATTTGTGGGTATAATTATGTATACGTAGTTAATAATTCCATTTTTCTCAATTTTATGAAATCTTTTGAAAATTTGTGAATTTTGAATCAGTTTTGTTGGTTAAAAAAAAATTACTTGAAAGACTGAAATTTTTGACTCATCTTTTTGAGGGCATTATGCAACTATTGCGATCCCGTCATTTCCAGATTTTCAAAAAAGGAAAATTTGACCCACGTATGCATAGGTAAGGTTTTCTAATGTGCTATTTCAAAATTTCGAAATTTTTTTTCTCTTGGACCCGGACTAAATACCGATACCCGGAAGATTTAAAACTCAGACAGTCACCGAATTTTCATCACAAAGTTTTTTTGAAATCCATCGTAAATCTTGTTTTTTAACATGATTACAGTAAGAAAAACATTACGTAAAAAATTTTTCTGTAATTTAGTCGCAACTTTTTCAACCCCCGCTCCCTCACTCTTCCTTAATGTGAAAAAAAGGAATGATCTTACGCACAATAGTGAGTAGTGCTGTGTAAAAGAACTGCCCATACAAGTGAGTTTAAGAGTTTTGAAAATTATTTTTCAATGTGAAATTTTCAAAGATAACTATTCCGGAAGCTGTATGGTTTGGTTAGAAAGTAAATGAAAAATTTTAGCCTTTTGACACTCTTAAACTTTCGTTTCAATATTTTTTTCTAAATGCGTTATATGAAGTCATTTCTCTGAAACAAGTTCGGACTTCTTTCTTACCTCCCAAAAATAATAATAAAAAGAAAAAGGCACCGAATATGTTGGAAACCATAATCCTTTTCCTTTTCTGTAGATTTTGAATCGGTTGGACTGCTTTCTTTTGTAATTAAATTTTTTTTTTCAAATAAGGGTGTTTTGTTTTTGGGCCATAAATTAGAAATGTTGAAATTTTTGAAAAAGCTGGCGTGTGAAATAATGTGTTTTACCTATTTGAATGGCCTTTAATTTTAAAATATTGATCACCTTTTATACGTAAAAGGTCTATTATCTACGTAGGTATGCTCAAGATCGGATAGATTGGATGTTTTTAAAAATAAATAAGACACGTGAGTAATTAAAGAAATGGTAGCTCGTATCGATCGAAGATTATACAATTTAATTAACATCAGCTTCTCTCAAACGCGACGGTTTCTTCGACAAAATTAAACGAGCATGTTCACCTTTAAGTGAATTTTAACGCAGGTATATAAATTTCTAAGTTTTTCCCTTCTTTCTTTTCTTCCCCCTTGGAAGGTGAAAAATTACGAAGATGATGGGTGTCAGGTATTACGTTTAAATTCGACGTTGTATGTAGATCCACAGACGCAGGCGATCTGGACGACATCCCAATTAATTTGAAAACTGATAATGAAAGCGGAAAATAAATCATCGTTAATGATGTAGATTTGCGCGAAATATAAATATGACAAAATTTTAAGAACTGAGACGCCCTATAATACTCCTCGTACTGACGTATTTGCTTCTTCTTTTTTTTTTCACTTCCTTCGTCAGTCTTACGCTTGTTATACATAAGCCTTTCTTGAATATCGAAGCCATTGCTTTGGTGTCGGAGAAAAAAAAGAAGTATTTTTCATTGTTGTTGACGTCGTTGTTGTCGTCGTCGTCGTCGTCACCGTTGTTGTTTTTTTGTTTAGCATATTTCAACCCACTTTCGACGACAACGATGAAGAAATCTTCGGAAAACTTTTCACTTTTGTTTATAACCCCTTCTCAATTGCGCCAAGTTTTCCAAGCGGATGAACCGAGGAGTCGTCTTATAAAAGTACATTTTGAAAGTATAGGGTCGGGTTTCTGTATTTTTTACCCTGTTCTTCTACGAGTTTTCTCATTTTCGACGTCATCGCCGGTTTAATCGTTACAGGTTAAACGGGTGATTATTTAGGGTTTGAAGTAGGGTGAGGGTTTCATCTTTTTAGCGGGCTCTGTGTACGCAGTTGCGATTATCGTGCTTTTTTTGTTGGCTCAGATCATGAGTCCTCACAGCTGATTAGATTTTTGAATCAAATGGTCCATTAGGGACCCAGATATTAATTTTCAAAGTGGCCCAATGGGACCATTTCCTTTGCAACAAAATACAGTTCAATGGAAATACTTTTTCCCTTTCGATTTTAATGCGTCGATAACGTCGTCAAAAACGTAGTTTAATGGACATTTGACTTACATGGAAATTTTATATTCATCGGATGAAATTTCGATTTTCATGCTTTATAAAGTGTTCTGTAGAGGCAATGGTTAAAATGACTATTTTTTGCCTATTACTTTATTTCTTTTTTAACGCGATAACTCGAGTAAAAATGGTCTGATTTTCTTGAAATTTTTACCATGACTTCGGATCACGATTTTTCAGAGCTAATTAGATTTTGGGACCAAATGGCCCATTAGAAAAGAATAATCCACTAGAAATTAAATGGTTAATAAGTCATCGAATGGTCTATTAGTCATAAAATGGCCCATTACAGTCCGAAATATTATTTTTCAAAGAGTGCCTATTGAATTTTTTTCTTTACAACAAAATGCATTCCCATTGAAATTGTTTTCCCTCTCTGTTTTTTAATTTAATTTTATAGATTAAAAATTTTTAACATCGAAAGATGTTTAATGGCGCATTCTGGATAAATCGTCAACAATGGACCGTCACCAGAGCGACGTCATCATTGGACTTACATCAGTGGACAGATTTTTATGGGCTGGAATGACATCAGTGGACTTATTTTATGAAGGATTAATTTTATGATTTAAAGTTGAAATGTTGAGAAAAATTAGAGATATGACGTTGGTGGACTTATTTTACGAAGGATTGATTTTATGATTTAAAGTTGAAATGTTGAGGAAATTTGAAATGCTATTACTGGACCGTCAAAAGTGTTACGTCATCGCTGGACTGACATCAGTGGACAGATTTTTATAGCCTGGAAAGATATCGGTGGACTTATTTTATGATTTTAAGTTGAAATGTTGAGAAAAATTAGAGATGTGACGTTAGTGAACTTATTTTATGAAAGAATGATTTTATGATTTTGAGTTGAAATGTTGTCATCAGTTGTTCCATCAACAGTTGAGCTTGACCCTAAATTGATTTCAAGATTTCAAATCGAAACGTCGGGAAAAATTAGTTGACCTTTATTAGGGGTTGATTTTATGATTTTAAGTTGAAGTGCTGAGGAAAATTACAGTTTTTTTTTTGGGGGGGGGGGGTGTTTGTAATTACACGATTATTACACCCATCGAAATGAA
>FIZR01031450.1:0-30429 GCA_900060175.1 Ferrisia virgata | reverse complement strand
TTTTTTCACATTAAAAAAAAAAAAAAAAAAAAAAAAAAAAAAAAAAAAAAAAACAGTAAAAGTACTAACAAGATAATCGTAAGGTATTAATGTCAATGTCATCCTGTTCAATCGGAATTCACCTAACCACAAAATTGAATGCGAATGCAATGTCTCTTGAGAATAAAGCAACGTTGGACAGTCGACATGACACCACTTGTAATCAGAGCATTTACCACTAATTTACGTTGATAAGATTTTCATTAGATTTACTCATCTCTAATAAATGTACTTTGGTGGAGAATTAGTGTACCTTGGGGTTTTCTCATTCGACAGCACATAAGGTAGAATAAATATTTTTAATCAATGGTATACTAATATCGACGCATCACGTAAATGCGTCAATCAACTTCGAGATTTGTTTAGTATCACAAAATGAAGTATCCGTACAAGGTCGATGATTTTTTCTGACTTACACGATGTTATGCATATTTTTTTTCATAACGAAAAAAAGGGC
The DNA here is from genome assembly GCA_900060175.1 of Ferrisia virgata. Taxonomy (NCBI): domain Eukaryota; kingdom Metazoa; phylum Arthropoda; class Insecta; order Hemiptera; family Pseudococcidae; genus Ferrisia; species Ferrisia virgata. The sequence continues at coordinate 29,933 of FIZR01031450.1, read as the reverse complement.
ATCGCGATGCGTTGCTTTTAAGGCTAGTTTTCATAAAATGAAGGAAATGCGTAAATTATCCATTCATTGAAATACAAAAAAGAGCGCTCGATGATGGTTTTTTTTTTTTGAACAGTGGCGAGATTACAGGTAAATATTGAAGTGAATATCTGAAATCCCCAAAATGCTCATCTAAGACCCCTGTAAATCTACTAACCAAAGTTTAACTTCCTAGAGTAATTTTGAAGGGAGATATATGCGCGGGACGAACTCGAAAAATAAGAAAGATCTACCAAAAAAATACATTTTTCGAGCTGTGTGAGTGAGCTTTGGGACTGAAAACGTGAAACCACCAAAAGACACAAGTAGGACCCCGACAAAATTTTCATGCAACATTTAAATCTCCTAACTTAATTTGGAGAGGGCATGTCATTTTTGAAGATCAAAAAGAGAAACTTTTTTATCCCTCCTCTCCGATGTAGGAGACTGATTTTTAGATACGTTATACAACTTTCCATTCTGTATCGATTGGTTTAAAAACGAAAAATATCTGCAAATTTACTCCTCCAGCACCCCCTTTACCAAATTTGACCTGTTGCCTGGATTCGGTCGATTTCGATCGGTACAGAGCTGCGCGAAAAAAAAATTGAAAAATAAATGAAAGAAATATCTGACATGGCAAAAAATAGTCTCACCACTTGATCCGGCGTAGGCCGATGGTCCGTAGTGGCCTGATTTTCATTGACAAATATGACATCAAAAATTAGGCAAAAAATGAGACGCATTGTTTTACTTGAATACTACTTCAATGGGCTATAACTAATCCAGTAAGTTTCTTCACTTGGTTCAAACTGACTTATCAAGTCGAGACCTCAAAAATCACATTTAGGGTCTCTACTAAATATACATACCAAATTTCAACTGCTTAACATGAGTGGGGGAGGAAGGGAGTTATTTGAGAGACAAATTGTAAACAGAAGAAAATCAGCCCAAAAACCCACATTTTTGCGCCACAAGAGGGCGTAACGGGTCTGAAAAGTGTAAGCTTTCATCTATGGCCCCTACTTCGTCTAAACACTAAATTTCAACTACCTAGCTCAATTTGGAGGAGTGATTAGGGAGGGTCAGCCTTTTTTCAAAGTCAAAAACAGGAGAATACCTCATATCTCTCATTCTATTAGACCTAGGAGGCTGATTTTTCAATATGTAATACGACTTCGGATTGTCTATCGATTGGTCGATTGGCTCAAAAAGAAACAATTTTTGCGGTTTTAACCCCTTAGCACCCCCTTCTCTAAATTTGTACAACACTGAATTTTGACTCGAGGTCATTCCCATTCCAGAAAATTAAATCCGCCTCCAATCGAAGCCTATTTCCTAAATTTGATCGATTTCGGTCGGTATCGAGCTGAGCAAATTATTTTCAGTTTAGGGAGGGGTGGGAGGATAAAGTAAAAATATCCATCTGATATGAGCAAAAATGGTCGTAATGGTCTTCTACGACCCTAAAACGAATTTTGTTAATAATCCCCCTCATCTGCCGTAGGTCAATAGACCTTTATAACCTGGTTTTCATTGACAATATGGCATGGCAAATCAGGCTAAAAATGATCAATCTATCATCTCACTCTAATCTGGAGCAATAAATAAGTTTCACTGTGCAAATCACATAAACATTGTGAATGGTCAAAAATTGAATAAAATGATTGCGTTGTGTCTGTATAACTATCAAATTAGTGGTATGAAAATTTCATGAGTTGAACCTCGATCCAGACTTGGGAAGATTTCCAATAATAAACTTCACTTTGAAGAGGCATTGTAGGTAAAAAAAAGTGAATGATTAAATTTTGTCCAACTAAAATACTACTTCATCACTGAATGCTATTAAAACGAATATTTTTCGAGAAACATAAAAAAGCACCGCTAGATACTTTAAATTTGAAAAATTCAGGTTAAAAATCATGCAAAAAATAGGTACACACCTACAAACTGTCTTAACATTTTCCTGTGTAAATAGCATCTAAAATAGGAAGAATTGTAGAAGCACAATGTATGCAATATTTAAGTACTCTTCGTGTTGAAAAAATATTTTCAATAGCAACAAATTCAAAACTATGCAACTTTCGAAAATACGATAAGTGAATGGACCATATATGTTGGCCGGTTTTTCTATGAGATTAGCTCGATCATATCATCCTCACTATTGTTCTATTGAACCGATTTTAATAAAATTTTATACGTTAATAATAGAAAATTAAGGTTACATCCCGGTTTAAAAATAATTTTTCTCATTTTTCGTTATCGAAATATCGCACAGTATAGTGAAAAATCCATCAATCAACAAAAAACATCTACATTGATGAAAAAAAAGCTAAAAATTCATTGTTTCTTACACCTACTCGCTTGCCTATAACTCCATTTTAGAAAAAAGTACAAAATTAAATACAGGTGATTTTTTTTTTATGTACATAGGAACGAAAGTAAAATTTCACGCGACCTAACTTCCCCGAAGTAATCGTCTAAGTGTTGAAAATTAAAAGGAAATAATTTCATTCGAACGTTTCGTTTGACTCGTTTGACCTAAACAGACATTGATTGAGTACCTAGAGCTTTTAGCTATTTTATTTAAACACAGCGAAAGTCTAATAGCTTTACAGATGATGTTATCAACTTATCCAAACTTTATATGTGCTATATATCTAACTAGCCAAAAGTACCCATACGTATACCATGCGTGAGATGAATAATAACACAATAGCGTACACGTAGAGGGTATAACAGACAAAAGAAAGACGTTAAGATGCTAAGTAAGTATCAACAGAATAAAAGTACATAGAATAAACTGAACGACTTCGTACAACCTCAAGTATTGCCATCTTCTCACCACTCAAGATCTTATTGATCTTTTTACGATGAAAATGATTCGTATTACGGTAACTTTCCCTTAGCAAAAGTTCGAACTACATATAACTTGTTGCTTTAGACGTATATAAATTCGATATTTTTATAAGATGACGACTTCGAGATAAAACTTTCCACCACGCTTTTGAAATAGGGGTAATTTCCAGTACGATTTTGTACACGTAAATTACATTCAGTATACTCACACAGCTGTACTACTGGTTGCGTTCGTTGTTCGAAATCTTTGATTCTTCAACAAGCGTATCAGCGGTTTAATACCTATCTAGTACCTACCTACCTACTACCTACGATACTTCACCTACAATAGGACAATTCGCGAATTAATTAATCATACTCGCCAACAAGAGAGGATTACGTACTACGACGATTCGAGTAAACGGACCATTAAAAGCTGTAAAATAAATATTACGAAAAGACAGGTTGAATATCTGGGATTTTATTGTTCATTTGTCGACGACAGTGCTTTTTGTTTATGGTAGTTTACTAAATATGCTGGGTAGAAAAAAAAAAAAAAAAAAAAAAAAAAAAAAAAAGAAAAAAAAGAAAAGTACCCTATTGTTAGATGGGAAAAACACCCTCAAATGTAGAAGATTTTTACGGACGCTGTTTTGGTATAATGGACTGCTATACGAACTGATCTTTTCCATTTTACGCTACGCTTCGAAAGTAATAACACCGTTCTAGCTCTTTTTGCAAAATATCTACGCGTATCCCGAGGGATGAATGGTACGTAGATTTGTCTGCCGTAGCAGAAGAACGCAGACAGAACGCAATGAAAACAATGAGTGCGATAAAGATGAAACGATGAAGCGTTTCTCGGTAACAAGCGTCAGGCGAAAGAAAAAATGGCTAACTAATTGAAATGACATCTCCGACTTTGAATAGGCCAAAAAGTCAAAACTAAAAACTTTACGCGGAAAATGTAAAAATTTCGAATGCTAGTCAAATACATCATAGGAGGTAACGTACAGTGTACTCAATCACCATACCTATACCTATACGTGTTTAAAAATCATCTCACGAATCGTATTACTAGTCCTATACATTACATAGCGCCTACATACATATATGTCTTAACATATACATATTGTAGATTCAATTTCAAATCGAATAAATCCCAACTTATGCATTTATTATAATTAATTTCGTTTCGTTTCGTTTCGTTTACGTAAATTAGTTTCGAATTACGTGATTCGGAACGAGGCGACGATACGAATTAGGTGGAAATTGTAAAATAAAAGATCCGCTAAACTGCTACGTCGTAAACGAAGATATATCTACCTACCTAGTGCCCACACCTACCTACGACATTCTCAATCGTCTATTGTGTATGGAGCCTACGTACACCGATGGCAAACAATGTATCAAAGGAAAAGCTAAAAAGCACGTACGTTATAGCCATTTGTAAGGTATAATTTTTCCAATGTTCACACATGCAATTGCAATAATATACGCATCAACGTGTACATTCGTTTCCTTCCTTGATAATCATTCTTATACAGGGTGTCCCGATTCGATATGGGCCCCCTTGAATCATTCACCAATCAACACATACTGAGTCTATGTATGTATGCTTGACTGACTTACGGATTGAAGGGGCAGAGATGTACCGGCATGAGAAAATTTTACAGTGTATTCAACTTTATTTTTCTGAACAATTGTGACACTTTATACAATAATTTTAGATGAATTTTGGATTTTTTTTCCAAGTTGTGACCTCTTGGCGTTGAGGACTAAGGGCAGGAAAATTGTAAATCCAAAATTCAAGTAAAACTATCGGATAAATTGTTTAGATAAAAGTAATTTGACCCTAGAGAACACGAAATATAGTTTTTAGGGTAGGTAACTAAGAGCATCTTCCTGGTGATATTATTTCAAATTTTCTTGTTTTGAAAAATTCCCCAAATACCCATAAATGAATGGACATGATTAAAAATTTGGATACGGGGGTTTTATGACGCGCTCTTTTTATTTATGATAGTTTTATTTAATTTTTAGTCAATTTCGATGAAAAAAAATTTCAAAATACCATAATTTTTCAGGAGTTTTTGCAATTTTTGGCATAACCCACCACTCGAAATGCAAAAATAAGTATGCTGGGAGTCAGTACTCACCAACACGCAAATTTTAGGGGCTTTTGCGTATCGTAGGCTTAAAATTTTCTTTTGTTCATTTCATTCCACCTATTATCCACAAAAATTTGAAAAAGTTGTGGTGTATAGCTCCCTTCTGCTCCCACACATTATAGTTAGTTTCAATTTTCTAACACGAACACGCCTTCATAACGATTTTCTAATAAGAAATATATTCATGCTTATTCACTATAAAAGGAAGGAGGCGGGTGGTTCTTGCACTCAAAAACTTTTCTGAAGACCCCCAACAATGTTGCACGATAATCCGTTTTGGGGGTCTAGAAGAACATTACGATCAATTTTGACCATTTCAGATTTTTTTTTCCTCCCAAGACTAAAATCATTTACTCGGCTTGATACAGACCAAAATCGTTCCAATTCGGTCAATTATATCAGTTTGGCAGTAGATCAGATAAATTTGAGTAGGGATGACCTTGGGTCAAAATTCAGTTACGCTCGGATTTGGAGGAGGGGGTGCTGAGGGGTAAAAACCCTCAAAAATTGTACCTTCGTGAGCCAATTGACGGAGAATCAAAATTTGTATAACATATCCAAAAATCAATCTGCTAGGTCAATTAGAAGGGAAGATATAGAAGTTTCCCCCTTTTTGATCTTTTAAAAAGGGTTATTTCTTCCCTATCTCTCCATTAAATTGACCTAGGAGGTTGAAATTTGGTGTGTATACTTGGTAGGAGCCACCGATGTGCTTTTATGAGGTTCGACTTTTCAGACCCATTCGGTCGAGTTTTTTTGTTTTGGGTTTGTTCATCGTATAACTACAACTACCATTCAAATTGAGCTAGAAAGTTGAAATTTGGACTGTACATTCAGTACGGGTCGTAGGTGTGCCTTTTGTAAGCCTCGACTTTTCAGCCTTATTGCACCCCCTCATCCACATTCCCTGCTTTATAGGTAGCGCAATCGTTTTACTTTTCTTGCATTTACCTTCAAAAAAATTTTTTGTTCTCCGTGTAAATGCAACCCTCGGGGTTACCACCCCAACCACTGAGTTGAAGCTGCCCTCCTGTTAATTTAGGAATTTTTTAAAGATGTGCTCATAACAGCTTTTTTAAAAATTATTCATCGCAAAAAATTTTAAAAATACCAATTTTTTTAATCGTGTTTTTTTGTACTTACTTTGTCATACTTTACGAACCAGTTCAACCCCACTTTTGATGTGTATACCACATATGCTTGAGAATATATACTGCGTTTGAAAGCAAACAGCAAATTTTCATCACTAGTAATTTTTTTTCTTTGAATTTTCAAAGTGAGCGGCAGGTTTGGGTGAAAATGAAATTTTGAAAATAGCATATCTCAGCCACTTCGATTTTTTGAATATGCTCACCATTATATGTGTCAGTCGCATGAGCTGATCTATCACTGGTATAAGGGATGGGAGATTAATGCGAAACACCCGGCACGGTTATTTCTTGAAGCGAGTCCATATCGAGACGGGACACCCTGTATACACGCTATAATCTCGTGAATAGTTGACGAAGAGATGGTTAAATGCACATAAAAAGATCAAGAATGAAACAAAATACGCAGCTTGACGAACGGACGGGACGAGTGGACAGACGTAGACGGTGCCGAAGTGAAAAAGAACGCTGTAAATGACGAAGAATTTTCAAATGCGAAATCACCGAACGAGTGGAAAGTATACTACTTAAAAGGGCGTGCATAACGAGATGCGTTTAACGGAAAATTGTGCGGTTTCCGGGCGAGAAAAGTGTTGCAAGGAAAAACGAACAAGGAACAAGCTATAGATACATTCTGAACTATATAGTATACTCGCGTAGCATATCGCCAAAGCCTCAAAATGTCACTCCACTTTTACGCATCTTTTATACGTTGAAAGATCGTTGATAGTGTATGTGTGTTTTCCTCCAGCGAGCGAGTAGTTTTCTCGAGTTGTTGCCTTTGTTTCTGCATTTTATTTAGCATACAATACGTACCCAGCTGATGGTATTTTCCAGTGAAATTTGAATAGAACGCGACGACGATGAAGTTTATTATACGCTACAAGTGCCTCGTACTGTATATATATATACTAGCATGTTTGTGCTGGCAAAGGCCAAATTTCAACCAACGTTTTGTCGCGTTTATTTCAATATTGTCCTATTTTCACTTCGCTTTCGCGTGTACTTTCGTCTCGCAAAATAGTACATACATACATAGGCGGAGAAAAAAATCTCACTTTTATTTACCAAACACTGTACAATGCACTATACGTACGTACCGCGTGATATATGCGTACAAACTTTTTCCTATACGTATACAGTTTATACTTACACATATATATAAATACGTACGAGTAATGAAACGAAAACGACGTTTAGTTTTTTCCCTTCTCTTCGCCTACGGACGAAGTAAAACTTACGAGCATGTAGTAGCTTGGAACTGCTGCTATATACGTACATACCCTTTTGGTTTCAATTCAAACTCGTACAATTTCTCGTGTTTTAAATGTTGAATTATTACGAATTGCAAAAATTTACGGCGAAAATAATTTATTTTCGAGGGTAACGCGGTAAACTGAGAGCAAGCACGGAGGAAAATTATACACATATGCGAGCATGTATTACAGTCGTTGGGACAAGCATGATTTGTGGAGATTTGAAAAGTGATATTTGTAAATTTATGTGCTATTAATATCAGCGAATGGGTTCACCAAGCGCATGCCGCTTGTTTTTGTACGATTATGATAAGCCAACCGGAAAAGGAATTTTTACTTCTGCAAGAGAAATTTCAAGTGTTCATTAATAGGTACAGGTACGTATAGTAAATCCATTTATTGCACCATTTAAGCACCTAGATGCTGTACTCAAGTAAGTTCTGGTATGCTTCTAAACGCAAGTCTCGCTTAATACCCGTCAAATCTGTTTTGAAACATTTGCACAGTGTGTTTACTCGATCAGTGAAATGAAAAATCATGCCATTTTTATATACTTTTTCATAGTCAAAATTTTCACGAGAAGTCCCTGAGATGGTTCAACATTGTCCATTGTCCAGATGAAAAACCAATAATTCAGGACAAACTGTTCACTACAAATTGTTCTAAAACAAAGGTTGTTATGAAGGACAACCTTATTATGCAGACAAGAGAGGGTGTCCAACATCGCTGATAGTCTAGATGGACAACCTATATTTCAGAACGAACTGTTCGCAACAGATTGTCCTGAAACGATGATTGTTTTGTAGGGCTGCGGACAATAAAGGTTGTCCAAAATCGCTTAATTTCCAGGAGGACAACCTAGTTATGCAGACAAGGGAAGTTGTCCAACATCACTCATTGTCCAGGAGGATAACCAGTAATTTAGGACAAACTATTCACCATAGATTGTCCTGAAACGATGGTTGCTTTGTAGAACAACCTAGTTCTGCGGACAAGAAAGATTGTCCAACATTGCTCATTGTCCAGGTAAACAACCAATAATTTGGGACGAATTGTTCACTGCAGATTGTCTTGAAACGAAGGTTGTCTTGCAGGACAACCTGGTCATGTGAACAACACAAGTTGTTCAACATTGCCCATTGTCTAGGTGGACAATCTAGCTATGCAAACAAGGGAGAATGTCCAATATTGAATACTGTCCAGGTGGACAACATGTAATTTGGAACAAACTGTTACTTACAGATTGTCCTAAAACGACAATTGTCTTGTAGGACAACCTGGTTCTGCAGTAAGAAAGGTTATCTAAAATGCTTGTTCAGGTGCACAAGTCGTAATTTAGGACAAACTGTTCACTACAGATTGTCTGGAAACGACAGTTGTCCATCAGGACAATCTGATTAGGCAGACAAGAGAGGTTATCCAACATTGCTCATTGTTCAGGTAGAAAAACTAATTATGCAGACAAGTGAGGTTGCCCAACATTACTCATTATCTAAGTGGACAACCTGATCACTGCAGATTGTCCTGAAACGACAGTTGTCCATTACGACAACCTGATTATGCCGACAAGAGAGGTTGTCTAACATTGCTCATTGTCCTGGTGGAAAACCTGTAATTTAGGACCAACTATTCACCACAGATTCTTTTGAAACATTGTTTGCCTAGTAGGACAACGTGGTTTGGCAGACAACAAAAGGCTGTCCAACATTGCTCATTGTCCACGTGTACAACCTGTAGTTTAGGAAAAACTGTTTACTACAGATTGTCTTGAAACGATGGTTGCTTTGTAGGACAACCTGGTTCTGTGAACAAGAGAGGTTGTTCAACATTACTGATTGTCCAGGTGGACAACAGTGTATCCCAAAAAATAGAATAGTAATCTTCAACTCCTTATGAGACGAACTAATCTCATATTTGAAAGTGGGGATACCTATTTCCCAAAATAATATTTTTTAGGATTTTCTCAGCTTAAATTTTGAATATTGAGTTTTATTCTTCATAAAATAATTGTGATGTCGACAGGAATGGTTCCTTACCTAGATACAATTAAAGAACCATTCTCATTTTCTGAGCAAACATTCTTATAAACATCATAATCATGCCAATAAAATTGAGATCTATTACATTAAGTTAGTTTTTTTGTTGTTTTCGCCTTTATCTAGATAATCTGATACACTAAAATTCTTCTCAGCGTCTAATATCATCTACTAAAATACAAATATAGTCCAAATAAATCAACAAAAAACTCAGGAAGGAAGAATTAGTAAATCCATGAAATTTTTTTGAAGGATTTGAACCAACTGACTATCAATGAGAAGCTGATTGGCTCAATATTTCATTAGATTAAAAAACATAAATGGATGAAGCTTGTGAAAGATCATTAAGCATTTCATAATATCTTGAAACAGGATTTTATCAATACATTATATGTCCGTGTAGTCTATCAATAGATGAAAACGAAAATTATTAACCACAAGCAAAGGCATCGATAAGGGAAAGGGTCTCCCCATCGCGGCCCTCTTTGAACACCTTTAAGAGTTTCTTATTTTGTTTGAGAACTACATGTATGTAATAGGGTGGGTCGAATTTTGCTTTTTTTAGAAAATAAATTTTAGAGAATTTCGTTAAAACGCGAGTAGTTGGGAAATTTATGGAAAACAACCATACCAAAAAATTCTATTTACGATGAATTAAACTTGAACCTTCTATCTATTATAACAGTTGAATGTGATATAGAGATTTGCGACAAAAAGTTTTCAAACGAGCACACCTTTACCTCTTCAATTTAGAAATCAAGCAAACATACACCCATTAACTGCGCATATATTGCATAGTTATCAGTTAAAGGAGCTTTCAATTCATACAAAACACCCTGTAATTGTATCAGAGTGCGTACTGGCGAAATCTTGAATGTGTTTTTCAATTGGAAAAGAAAGTAATTTTTTTCGAGGGTGGCCCATTTCCAGGACCACTGTTGGGGCTGATTTTTAAGAGCCCTCTTATACTTTTACTCGAGCTGCATGTTGAGTACTTTCGAAATTATACTTTTTATGTACAATTTTTATAAGCAACCCTCACGAAAGGAATTTATAATTTTTCAATTTCGAAATTTGCGAGAATAGAACGAACCCGCTCACAAATAAAGGGCATACAATACGTACATATCACAAAAATATTGAAAAAATATTCGGCTACACTGTCGTGCAAGTATTCAAAAAAAACTTTAAGCAAAAATAAAATTAAAACTTGATTACATGTAAAGTAGGATGAAACAACATTCAAAAGCCATCTTCAATTATTTATAGACATTCAGTTATATGTACTTAATAATAATAATAATAATAATAATAATCATATTTCGAGAAAACACCATCCCTAACACATGTTACTTAATTCTTTATACAAACTTCTCAGACGAAGGAGGAAAAAAGGAACAGAAAAGGTTACACGAACGAAACCCTTTTTGTATGTTCTATTCTTATTTCTTCGTTCTTTCAAAAATATCTATTCGTTTTTCTCGTGCTTACTCTTCCGATGCGATGTTTGAAATTGCCCGATTTTCTACTCGCTCCGTTTTATTCGTTGACTTTTGCGACAAAAGCATTAACCAAAAGTGTCTTTCCGCTTTCTTTTTAATTTTGTTTTCCAACGTACAAAACGACACACGGCTACACAAAATCAGTAAATTTCATTTACAGCGACGTCAAAACATTTAAGCCGCTTTTTTTTCTTCTATTTGTATAATCTGTTTCTAGCAAAACACAACCATATCCTACCGCATGTTACAGACAAAACCAAACGCTCCGAGCAGAATACAAAATTTTACACCCTCTGGAAAAAAATAATAATAATAATTCTCACCAAGCGGGCAATACGCAAGAATAAAAAGAAACAACAACAAAAACATTACAAGAGAGAAAGCGAAACGTCGCAATGGAAAAAAATGATTGTTTGATTAATTATTTCTTCTTGTGTTTTAATCGTTTCGAACCCAAGAGGGTTTACCAAAAACCGTTCGCTTTTAAGTTCTTAAAACGGAAGCTCTTCGTATCAGTAAAAATAAAAACAAAAAAAAAAGATCTTACAGAGGAAAAAAATTGGTACTAATTTCCATCGATGCTAATTTCTTTCAAAACCGTAGAACGAAAAAAATTTCGGTTATGGGAGAAAAAAAAGTTAGAATCTAGAAAAAGACTTTCGATCATTAAGTAACAGATTAAAAAAAATTATGTGCGAACGAGAATACTCGGGTCTTTTATAAATAGAATAGATGAGCATAATAAATAAACTTAATCACTTTTCGAAGATCAATAAGGAAACGCCTTTTTAATGAAAAACCGCTGGAAACTTTGATTAATGAACGAAAATTTTTGCTTTTATTGCGGAATTACGTTCAATTAAATGAAAAATGAAAGGTTATCTGAATTTTTTTCATAGATAAATTAAATTTTACTCCTTCTTGATGAAAACGTAGCATAATTAAGTTCTCAAATATAATGTATAATCATTTCCTATTCACATACAGGTCCCCGGTTACAAACGAGCTTTTATTTTCGCACCCGACATTTTAACGAAGAAATTAAAATTTCCCCAAAAATACAAAGTCGTTAATGAATTGCCGATTCAATATCATCAAAATGAATATTTACCAGAGGTTGGAATCGATTTAACTTAGTTTATAATCGTAAAACCATTCAATTTCTATGTTTCGTTTTATCCTATCGCATCGTATATAAATTTGAACGAGTGTTGAAATAATGAAAACACATTTGTCATTTTTTTTCCTCTCCCATTTTATTTTTCAATTGGAATTTAATAGGTACGTGAAAAAGGTACAGAAAAATAGTGGACAATGTGAGTGGTATACATTTTAAATATTCAAAATCCTCCATTATATACAAACTAACTGCTTCAGATTTTTAGATCAATGAAGAATTTGTACCCGTTTAGTTTTTCTAAATCATCGTGTACCTACCTATATTTTTTATAAGAGGTTGCTATATTAGGTGTTTCGCATTAATTTCCCTTACCTTATACCATTGCTAGGTCAACTAAGGAAACTTAATTCGAAAGAGTTGAGATATGCTATTTTCAAAATTTCATTTTCGTCCAAACCTGCCTCTCACTTTGAAAATTGACAGAAAAAGAATTAGTAACGATAAAAATTTGCGGTGTGCTCAAAAACACAGTATGTACTCCAAAGTATATATGATACAAAAATCAAGAGTGAAGATGAAGTGAGAGTGGTAAATTCCGGGGTTGCATTTATACGGAGAAAAAAAATGCCACTTGAAGAAAAACATGTTTAGTCATTTTTGGAAAACAATAAAAAACTATGTTGAATGTTATAAAATGGAAAATCATGGACTTTAAAGAAAAAAATTGATGAACTTCAAAATTTAAGATTTTTTTTTCCATTGGGAAACATCATTCAGGGTTTCTGCTCATACTATAGAGTGGAGGGGTTGCATTACCACTCGTTTAAAAATTTTTTAGTGGGGAGCTCATAATAACTTTTTCAGAAGTTACTCACATAAAATTGAAAAAACCGAAAATTTTCAGCTAAACTTTTTCATATTTATATCATCATAGTTTGCCTACCACGTCATCCCCAATTTTGATTTTTTTTATCACAGTCTCTCGCTCATATTCCTCACATTACGGCAAAATCGTTTTCCTTATCCTGCATTTATCTGGAATTTTTTTTCTATTTTCGTCCAAAAATAAGCAAACACTTTTTTTCTTCAATCGATTTTTTCCTCCTTATAAATGGAACCTTTGGGGTTACCCAATCAACCACCAAGTTGAGAGTGCTCTCCTGTTAATTTAAAAAAAGTTTTATGAAATGCTGATGATAGTTTTTTCAAAAGTAATTCACAAAAAACTAATAAAATTACAAATTTTTAGTCATATTATTCTGTATTTATTTATTTTGTCAAATTTTACAAACTGCTTCACTCCAACTCTTAATTTTTATACCATACATACTTGGGAACACATACCGTTTTTTTAAAACAATCAGTAAATTTTTATCGTTATCAACTTTTTAAAATAAATTTTCAAAGGGAGAGGCAGGTGTCGGCAAAAAGCTGTGGTATGGCGTCCAATGTAAGCATTGCTTATACTTATAAAATCTGAAAAAAAATTACTGCCAATAATTATAAATTCTAAAATGTAAAACAAGACTGTAAAAGGCTACAAATATAATTATAATTCGTCTGTTCATTCTATTTGTGTAATAAGCAATATAAGTCTTGCTTACAACATGGGATAACGAACACTACCCCTACTATTTGTAATACCTTGTAGAATTGTAGGCGCTGGCAGGTGTTGGTGGGAACAAGAAGAGGAATGCGCTAAGTGGTGGAAACACATTTGTGTAAGCATTTGTCGAATTGCTTATGTACCAATAAACGGTTCAACACTACGCTAACATAAGTCTGATCAATACAACTACGAATTTTTCCATTATTTTTCATACACCTAATGAAATTCTGAACACATTTTCAAAATAAATCATGCTTAATGATTTTGGTACTTCAATTAATAATATATAATATTTAATCAAATTTGAATAGAAGTGAAATTGATTCTATAGGTACTATAGAGTGTTGGTGGGAACAAGAAAGGGAATGCGCCAAGTGGTCGATATAGGTTTGTGTAAGCATTTTGAATTGCTTACATACTAAAAACTGGTTCAACGTTACACTAAGTTTGAGTTAAAATTTAAATTTAAAAAAATTTCAATATTTATATTGCTTACACTTAATTTTAACTTATGCTACGCCACTGGTAAACATGAAATTTTGATAATGGCATACCTTAGCCCCTTCAATTTTTTGGGTATGCTAACCATAATACAGAGAAGTCTCATGAGTTGACCTATCACTGATACAAGGCAGGGGAGGTTAATGCGAAACACCCGGTATACTGTAAATATTTTCAATTCCATCATTGAACTAGGATCGCAAAGATCGATCTCAATAGTCGAACAGAATGATCGAAAAATAAAATACGTACTCAGAACGTAATCTTTTCGTCTTTTTCCAAGTAGTACGACTATATCAATACAAACACCGATAAACTAACAAGATACTGAAAAGATTTGCAGCATTTTAAATAAAGTATTGAAGTGCATCACGCCGTTGCCCCATGGCTGTCGATATAATAATGGAAATAATTTTCCGCTAATTGAAAAATTATTGAAAATGAACGCTGCATGAGAAATTTTTAGCCTTACGATGTGCATAAGTTATACACGACATACCCCTGGGGTTACATAACGCGTATTTCGCGTTTGGAGAATTTGATTAAAAATTTATATATTTTCAGTGTGCATACTGTACACTTATAACAGGTTACAGCATAGGTTATCTGCGTGTTATAACTGTTGAATAGTTAAAATCCACTTGTTTCGTAAGAGAAACGAAATTAATATTTGTGCCAACAGGTAAACCCGCGAAATGACCAATATTTGGAATTTCATAATTTATATTCAGTGTACGCGATACCCCCGTCGTAAAAATATATATGGACGCGTGGATCGTGTTTTGCTAAAGTGAATAAAATTAAAAATACATCGATGGCTACTTTAAATACAGGTAACGTACATATTAAATGCAAGCTACGTTGTTCGTAGGTAATAGGTACTAGGTAGTAGGTCTAGGTACCTCAGACCTCTACCTAGGTAACTAAGGTACAAATACGTAAACGTACAGAAATTTTTGGTCTTTACGAGTGGAAAAAAACATATATGTACGTTAACGTTAGGTATTAACCGAAATAAAAATTTCCCTCCGGTATGGAAGCATCTTCTGGTTACGAGGAAATTGTACGTAGTATTAGTATACTTGTTCGGGTTAATAAATAGACTGATACCAATTTTGGAGTAGGTTATGAGTATGTACTGTAGCACGTTTAACTAATGGACCATTTTATTATATTTATGGCCGAAGGCAATCAAGATACCGCAAATTAATCGTTAATGCGATTGGCTAGTTTTGGTACGCCTAATCAATTTACATAACAAATGCCGGTTCGCATATTTACACATTGAATGAAGATAACAGTATATACATAACATTATATACGCGTGTCACCTACACATGAAACGGAAATTCATAGCCACAACTCGACCACAAACCATTTCTAATGGAGAAGAAAAAGCAACCACGTGTACGCATTTCAACTACTGTACGTTTATGTATTAGCGGGTAGCTTCAACATTACACTAAACACTCAAACAATGTATCTGATGAAAGGATAAAGAAAGATACTTTGAATTTTTGACATATTATGGAATATCACGCGCTTAAATTTCTTTTTTTTTTTGCGACAAGCTCGAGAGCAATGAAGAATTTTTAATAAAAAACTTAACAAGCGTAAACGGGAAAGATGAGCGGATTTCGGTGATTCATACAATACGCGTGTCTAAATATGTACATAGGCAATTTATCAGGACTTGATAAAACAACCCAGATTAGTTAACGGAAACCAGAAGTGTGGAGTAATTTTCATTTTGTGAAAAAAATAAGAATAAAATGATTTTTTTGCTTTTTTCTTTGACTGTTTCAGCGGGGTGACCTATCAAAATTATGTAAAATTTTACACTGATTCTAAAAATTTGATCCTTCAAAGTAAAGTTTTGCTCCCCAAACGTAAATCAAAATAAGAATGGTGATTTCTTTCACCACTCGGGGTGGAAAGATTTTGTTCTTGGAATATTTCAAGGACCTTCCCCCAACTTTAAAAAATAATATTGCCATGGGCGGTAAGCTCTGTTTGGAGGAACGGGGTCAAGAGGGGTTAAATTTTTTTCAGAATATTTCGTCCTCTACAAGTACTACGGAGAAAATACTCTAGTGCAAAATTGAAGAATTTCAAATCTCTCACGAGTAAAGAAATTATCATTGTTTTCAGTACAGGACGATAAGCATTGAGTTCAAATGAAGAATAATGTGTTTTAATTTTTTAGGTTTTTATCAAAAGCTGGAGGAAAGTAGGGGAAAAATTGCCAAATGACATCAAATGAATGTGGTAAAAATTTGGGATATGTGATTTGATTTTCAATACCTTCCAAATTTACCAATAAGTATAAAAATGTTGACAAGTTTGTTGTTGTTTTTTTTTTTTAAATCTTTTATTAAACAAAATAAGACCAAAAAATACCTCACAATTTTATTCGGTTTTCGCGTACTTGCAAAAACGGAAAAAATTTTATATTCTGGATTTTTTTCAACATTGGAAATAAAACACAATTTCCTTACAGATGAGTTATAGTTCATCGTTTACTCAAATACATAACCAATTCAAAACTTGAATTCTCAACATCTTGATCGTTCTTTCTTCCATAAAACGAATCACTACAAGGGGTAGAGAAATTACTCGAAAATCACTTTTTTCAGTAGCGTCGTCCGGATTGAATATTACGGAGGGGCGGGGTGGGATACGCAAGGAGTTATGAGCTTAACCAATCTCCGCGGAAGAAATTTTTCAAGAAGGGGAGGGGCTCAAAATTTTCTTCGAGAGATTGAGACTAAGATATGGAAATATTTTTCTGCAGTATACGAAGAACAATTTTACCATATCTCAAATTTTGAAAACAAAATAAACATAAGACACATACGAGGTCCATTCAAAAGAGTATTCGACTCATTTGAATAAAAAATTTATTTTGATCAATATGAACAAAATTGCACCATACTCTTTCAAACTAGTCTGCCATAACCTACCTAGCGTATTTTTGACCGTATTACCACCCTCTGAAGTACATATTCTGAAAAAATGTATTTTGAGGCACCGTTGAGTTGTATCGTCGCATTTTATACTTCCACTTGTTTTGAGGTAATCTCTTGTCTTCTCAAAAATATTTTTTCTGTAGGATAATGTCAACGGTGGTGAGATGTTAGATCAAATAAATAAATATAACTTTCCTAATCACTGTAGTGAAGAATTTTGTTAAAAATCGACTAAAAATATGAAAAAAATTTGCAAAAGAATTCATATCCCACCACCATTAAGAATAAATTTGTACTTAGGATGGATAAAATGGCTGCAACATATTTTTAACTTGCTCAGTAATCTCTTAAAACATTGGAAAGTTGACCTGCTGGCGTCGAAACTTCAATTTGAGCAACAACGCGGTCTATATTTGTGGTTAGACTGCCTTCAATAGCATGATTAACTATCAACAACTGAGCATTGCTTTTTGAAGGTGCTATTTTGCACCCTTTCATCTACACAACCAACTTGACACGATATTCAATGGTGTTTTGGACTTTCTGAATAGTTTTGACAATATTATACCTGTTTTTTCAACAAGTAAAGCTCATCAAATCCGTTTCATGACTTGGAAAAAACTGAAAATGTGATGCACCTCTTAGACCCTACTAGTTCTAGGCGAGTTTAAACATGAATACCAAAATCTACTGGCCTAAAAATAATATTGGTGAGTTTGTTACATATTTAAGAATATCTATGCTAAAAAACGTCCTCCTCACTATATTTGTTGGGACGAGTTGAAAAATAAGGTCGGATACTTTTTGAACATATCTCGTACGAGCCCGAGAGAAACGCAGGTGAAATTTTTGGAGGGAAAGGGGTTTTCAAATATCAAAAATAGCATTAATTGTAGTTTTATTTTTAAAAAATGAAAGTTTCCAGCTGTTGTTATTTCTTACCTGAGATAAACACGCCTCTTGTACATAAATAAGAAGGAGGCCTGGAAAGGTTAGGCTTTCTGGGGCAGCCCTTAGCAATTCTTCCGCTCTCTTTTCTATGATTTTTTGCTCTAATAAGCCCAGCCCAGATAGGTTTCAAAAAAAAACTGAAATTGAAACGCGCATGAAACAGATAAAAATCGAATATTTTGCAGATAATTCAATTTATGTAGAAGATCCTCAAAAAGTAGGGTAGATTCAAGAATCAAAATTCTGAAAATGTTGTCATGGTGTCACGGCTATTGAAATATACAGGTTTTTGAGGGAGCCCCAGCATTGAATTCAATTCAATATCGCATACTTTGAAATAGTACCCGTTACAATTTGAGGAATTGAATAATTATGGCGATTGAAAGCATCTGTGTCCTAGAGACCCATATTTCATCATCGATGACAAAATTAAAAAAATTTTGTTTCTTTGAGGACGATATTATTTCGTGCAACTTGAATGACGATGAGAATGCAGAGATCACAGATCAATTAGCTGATATTAATGACTCTTCAACAGCAAACGTGAGCTTCGTTTAGTTAAAAAATTTCGTACCGGAAGCCTAAACACCTCCAAAATCCGCCTGAAAAACGCCAATTTGACCGAAGTACTTGACCATACGAACTCCACATTGAAGTAAACAACCTCTTTGGCAGATATTTTAACATGATGAATTAGAATATCTTATCAGACGATGAATTATTGAATTGCAATAGCGATCACTCAATGATGTACTATGCACACAGCACTTCGCCAACTATTACAGACAAATCTATAAACTGAGTATCTTTTCATACGAATATTTTACGAAACGCGCAGGAAAAAAAAAATTTATTCACCTACATCGAAAAAAAGGTCATCGTACGTTAAGCATCGGAAAACACGAATTGTAGGTACCTTTTTCTGAATACCTACCTACTCATCTACTGTATGCATGTTGTTTTGCCAATAAATGTTCAGCGTGGAAAAAAAAGTTATACGTACAAAGAAAGAGAAAAACGTTTTTAAACATCGTTAAACCGATATAAAATTACGTATTTCAGAAAACGTGACCGAAAGAAAATATGAAAATTGAAAATAAGTCAAAGTTTAACCATTTATCATGCAAATTTTGCTTTTATCGCGATTAGTGCGGTCGAAAAATATGACGAAAAAAGAAATAACACTGAATAAACTATGCATTGTAAGGTCATTTTTGGAAAGAAAACATTCGGCAGGAAGGGGGAATGTTGAAAGGTGAATAAGAATTTATAAGTTACCATTCAAAATAAAATTTAGATCGGGAAAATTTGTACAGTAGGAGCAAGTTGAATGACTTCATTTCTTGACCATATCTTATTTTCACTTTATTCGTTTTTTTTTTTTTTTTTGTAGAAAAAACACTTTAAATATTTGATCTGCTTTTAAATTATCGATGCTTCGTGTTATACCTGGTTGAATTTTTTCGTCGAAAGAATTTTTTAATAACTTTTTCTTTCGGGTTCAGCGATCCGAAGTGGATTCGTTTCGCTGTAATTTGAACTTCGCACTAATAAAAAAGTAAGATCAAGATGGTATATAAATATATATGGTGCCCGGAAAATTTACATTATACTTACAGACATCAATTTTCTATTACAAAAAAAAATCATCAAACGTCAGTAAAAAAAAGTTCCAATATTCAAACTAAATTGCCTACAGACACTTTTTGAAGGCAGAATTACAACATTTAAAATGTGTGACTAGACTTTGAAGTAATAATAACACAAAATCTGGGCTCTTTGAATAAAATTTTTGTAACCTTTTCGAAAAAATAAGTTACAAATTTTTAGGGCTTTTTTTTTACTAAAAAAAAAAATCAATTTTGAAAAAACAAAGAAATACCAAACGAACATAATACTCGCATTCTCACCTTGCAAAATCTTCCAAGTATATAAAACTGATTTTTCATTTCTACAATCTAACAATTTCATAGAAATGATAAAAGAATTAATGAGGTGAACTTTCGGTTCAACAATTCCAGTAATAGTTAATTAAAATTTCTATTTCGTTACAATATCGTGAGAATATTACTATCGCAATAAGAGCACCACGCTGTGTGTAATTGTGTATACTTGACTTTTGAGAACTTTTTGTCAAACTCGAAGATAGTATAGCTACGTACAACGTGAAGATATTATACACCGTGGATATTTATAAGACAACTTATTAAATTACCAACTTCTGCACGCTATTTTGCGATTGAAAATGAACAAGGAAATGTTAATTTTCAAGTTTATCTACGATCCGTGAAGAAGCACCTACTATACCCGCAATATAAACATTAATAAGCAACCAAGTTACCTTTCAAGTGTGGTAAAAATGATACAAAATTTCCATCTTAATGAATAAAATCATTAAAAGGATAAGAATCCACGGTACTCGGATACAAACAATTATAAGCTGACAACCGTACCGTGGAAGACATAGAAAATTGAAAAAATGTCAAAAATACCGTGTCGACAGTTTTTATTATTTGAAAAGTAAGACAAAAACAGTTCTTATCGAAACTGCACATACATCCAATCAAAGTGTACCATTTACGATGATTTGTTGTAAGGGTTTATTTATCTGTAAGGACGATTAGAAGGCATAAAAGAATGTTCCAATATAAATTGCGTTGGCGTATGAAAAGGAATTCGCCAACGAAATGAATAGAAAGTAAAAACGATCTAGCATTACGTTATAGGAAAGTGGCTATTTTATAAATAATACCTACGTCAGTTTAGTCGATTTTAAGAAATAATAAACCTATTTCCTTGCAAATACCTAGAATAAAAAGCCATATAAAAGAGATTATTTTGTTGCACACAGGAGAAATCATAACGACCATTAAATAACCTACGTTATTTTAATAAACGAAATATAAAACCAGCTTATGAGAGTTTAGAAAGATTATTTACAACTTGGTAAATAGTTAGCGTTAGATAGAAAATACAAAATACAGTGAGTTTCGTCTTGATATTACCGCCTTCGTGTCAGAAGTAGAGCAACTGGAGTAACACAGATGGAGAATGGATTGTCTATCTTAACTAGTTGATTTGAAAGTTTTTCGAAAAATTTGTAATCATTTTTATAAATTCATTGAGTTTAAATCTAAAAATTATAAAGATGTGTATTTTTGCCCCAAGTTAAGTATTCTACGTTATATTACGAGAAAAAAGTATTAAATGTACAAGATATTTTTAAAATTCAATTTTTTTCCAAATTTTCATTCATAACTTTTCAAAAATATCCTTCAAGTATACATATAGGAGTTTTTTCTTGAAGTAACAAGCTAACTACCACAACTTAACATGATTACGTTTTCTGTAAGTTGTTTAAAAATGGGTAAATGAGGAAGAGGAGGAGAAAGAAAGGGAAATATCATTTTGAAATTTTGTACTTTTTTCAGAAAAAACATTATCTATGAAAAAAGTTTTTTTTTAACAAAAAACGTAATCTTATAAAAGATTTACGCAGTTTTGCTGTATATTTTCTGAAACAGTTTAATATTTCAACAACACCTGCTTTTTGATGAAATTTCTTCTGAAAAAATCAAAAAAATAAGATACAGTACATACCAATAATGGATCACCTCCCCCCCCCCCACTTCAAAACAGATCAAAATTACGATTTTTTCGCCAAATTAAAAATACCATGAGAAAGAATTGGGGTTCGACATTACGATGGAATAGTTTCAAAATTTTCATTAATTTTAAAAAAAAACCTCCTTTTCGGGAAATTTTCAAAAAGGTGCTCGATTTTGGATCACTCCACCTAAAAAGTACCCAAAATAAAATTTTCAAAAAATACGTCGTCATTGAGAAGATGCATTACTTTACTATCGCATTTACCACATATTTCGATATTTTCCTAACATGAATAATAAAAGTGAGAGATCATTTCGTGGATTGGCCTCAACTTGAGACGTGAAAATAATCAGCCAAAAATGAGGAAAAAATCAAAAATGATGCTCTTTTAAATCCCTCATTTAAGAAAACCCAAAAATCAAATACATCCCTGGGGAAGTTAGAGTGAAGATATACTGTGGAAATGTTTTGTTTTTATCCATCTTTATTTACCTACTCACCAAGTGGATTTAAACCACAGTTGGTTCTGATCCGCAAATAGTACTTTACCTCTGATGCTTATACGAGCATTATGCAGCTGCTAAACTGCAAAATTTCAGTTATGTGGCCATATATTCTTTTTTTTATCGTGCCAAGTCATTGTAAACAAAGGTATATTAATACTCAAAACATACTCATAAGTTCCTCATAAGATTGAATTCCTTCTTGCATTAGATTTGTTTAATGTATCACACATTTACCTGACTTACAGCTTTACATGAAATGTTCACTCGGATGTAGTTCTATCAATTTTATCCATTGAAATCAATATTAATCTTTAATAGAGAATGCAGATCGAATGGTGACATGCCTTACTTCTCAACTCGTTGAACAGACTATATGGCAAATACAATAATGACGTCACGTCTTTCTTGGCGTGGCTCGACTAAATAAAATGATGTTATAAATGGGTATAGAAGGTAATGTGAAATTGTTTGTTTCATGCCGATATATTCTGACGTTTTTGTTCGATTCCATCTATTTACTTTATTTTTGATGCACGTATTTGTAGAATATTAAACCAAGGATCACTTGATTGGGTTGCAAATGTGACGAATTGTCGAAACATAGCATCGCGGTAATGAACTGCACGAAATGAATTTGAATGAAGATAATATTTGAGTGGGAATCAAATCGAACAAATTTCATCTCGCAACATTGTTGAATTTTTCAGGTAAACGAACGTATCAATGATACTACAACTTTTCCGTCTGGATGCTCGAAAAAAAAAAACAGTAATTTCGTTACAGGTCCGACCGACACTTTCAGTTCGAAATTCAATTAGAGTTGAAAAGTTAATTTCGACGTTGTATCGGACTACAAAATTCTGCAGCTAATAGCGTTAAAAGCTTGTTGATATGGTAGGTAAACTTGCTGCTCTATCCACAGATATCACTGGGTTTGTGTTAATGAAAAAAAAGAAAAAAAGAAAGAAGAAAAAAGGTAATACACGAATGGATTTCAGTAATATTAATGGAAAAGAAATCTGTTAAGTGAAGACAAAAGTGAATCGGCAATAAAACGGATTTTTGTTTTACGACCAACGAAAGTGATAGGTATTAAATGAAAAAACAACGAGAAAAACTGCTATCAAGAATCGAATTTATTTCATGTCAACGCCTTAAAGTAGGTACATGCTATTTGGTAAAGCTTGCTTATACGACGCGACGATAAAGATTGATCACACAAATCAAACCAATCTATTCCACCAAACGTATGCATGTGGGTAAAAAAAAATGAAAGGTTAATTCAAACGCATTCTTCATCAATAAGCAGGCATAATTTTTGAACGAATAGTAAAGTAAGATCTATTTTTTACATCACAGGGGCACAAGATAGCTTTTTTTTCCTACTGTAATTCTCTGGGTAGATTGAAATTTCTCAGAGAAACCACAGACTTGCCGAAAATAATACTTGTAATATCTCTTTCGTTGATTTCTTCATAATAGAGTACAGAAATCAACGCGAAGATAGCTAGGTTATTACGTAATGTAACCTACGACAACTCACATCAATGCGAGTACTATACCCTAAACAAAACGAAAATAAAGGTATTCTTGCATCAAATAAGCGAGTATCTAATCTATTTACTCACAAACTCATGCAAAAGTACGCACTGTAGCTCTTAAAAGTTTTTGAAGAAAATTGAAAAAGCATTTCATGATATTTGCAATAAATACAAATAATTCATTTCCATTGTTTAGAACTTGTTTCACATTTGTAAGTTATCAATACTGCTAGAAATTGTTGATATTTTGCAACTACTCTTGAAAGTAAAAAAAAAAAAAATCTATTTAATAATAAAAAACATCGTGCGTGATGCTTTTTAAGCCTGATTTTCGTGAAATATTTCAATTGCGGCAATTGAAAATTTTTCCTTGTCAGTGGTAAGGGTAAGAGGCTAGGAGCTAGAGTAGGTCGTTCTTGACTTTTCTTCGAAAATCGAAACGTAATAGGACACAATATTTGTGGACCGAGGTGAAAAGAACGTTGTAAAAATTTACCTCCCTATCCCTGGCAGAAATTTTAATCCAGCTCTAAAACGGTTCGTATTTTCAAAAGAAAAATTCAAAAATTTCAAAAAAATGTTCACAAGAAACAGTTTTAGCAGGACAACCCATTTCAGACGATTTTCAAATGTGAACCTCCTGCATAGGACCACATACAATATACCAATTTTTCGCATATTAGTGTATTTTCAAAAGAATTGTTGAAAAATCGAAAAAAAATTAGAGCTGGGTAGTCAAAAAAAGGAATATTATCAATATTATAATCCATTTAGCGGATTAGAGGTGATTTTCCATCCTCTGCATGCTCACATTTGGATGTTTTTCGTAATTTTCTCCTGTTTTCACACTCCTGTTGAGAACGAGACGGTTGCTAGAAATTTCCTCAAGTAGGCTAGTTGGGTTATTATATGGATAACATCTTTATTACATTTTTTTACAGCCCTATACAGGAGGTTCACATTCAAAAACTGAATGAAATGATTTCTCCTTGTAAAACTGGTCGTGTTAAAACTATAATAAAATTTTTTTTAACATTTTTTTTTTAATTTTTAAATTCTTTTCAAATTTTGAACCGTTTTAGCACCAGACAGAAATTCCACAAACGATAGGGGGTGAAATTTTTTCCACATTCTTTTGACCGCGCTCCACAAATATTGTGCTCTATTACGTTTCGATTTTCAAAACAAAATAAAAAATGACCCACCCAAGTGGAGGGTTGTGCAATGGGGCTAAAAAGTCGATACTAGTGAAAAGTACAACTAGGACTTATACTAAATTTTTTTTTAAATCTACACAACAAATTTCAACCCAACTGGGAGGGAAAGAGATTGTGATAAAGTGCAATGAGGCTGAAAAATCAAACCCCCAAAAGGCAAATCTACGCCCCCTACTAAATCTACCTACCAAATTTCAACATCTCAGCTCAGTTCAGAGGGGAAATATGAGAAGAACACACTTTTTCCAAGGTCAAAAAGGAGGAAAATCCCTCATATCTCCCCTCCTAACTGATCTAGAAGGCTGATTTTTGGTCATGTTATACAACTTTGGATTGCCTATCGATTGGCTTAAAAAAACGAGATTTTAGCCTTACAGCACCCCTTCCCTAAATTTGGGCATGACTGAATTTTGACCGGAGGTCATCTCGGTAATCTCCACTCCAGGATATCAAATTCGCAGCCAATCGAAGCCTATTTCCCTGCAGGATTGGGATTCGCGAGGTCATTTGCGACTCGCATCAAATCTTGGATCATCGAGCAAAAAATTATCTGGATCACAGAAATTCGAATCATCGGATCATTTTTTTTCAAAATGCAAGCTGCAGTAATTTCCTGATCCACGCTAATTTCAATTTTACGAGATTTTTTAGCCTTAAACAATAACCACATCATCGTGATCTAATCCTGCAGCACAAGCTACACTTTAAAAAATTGATCCGGAAAAGTCATAACTTCAGGAAAATAAATTGGATCAAATCACGGATCATATGAAAAATTGTATTCGAATCACATATCGCGTATCATTTTTGAAAAAGACGACCCAAAATGATCCGAATCACGGATCAAATCACAATTTTTTTATCCGGATATTCGCAATCCTGTTTCCGTTTGATCGATTTCGGTTGGTATCGAGCTGAGCAAATAAGTTTTAATTTTGGTGGTCGTAATAGTCTTCTAGGGCCCCAAAACGGATTTTGTTGATATCCCCTCTCCCTCATCTGTCGTAAGTCGATAAACCGTAACAGTCAGGTTTCCATTGACAATACGGCATACAAATAGGAAATCAGATTAAAAAATTAAAACGTTTGTCGCCCATTCTGAAAGCCATAGATATGTACATACGTGTAATTTATCGAATCGAAATAAACCAGCTATACTAATAAATAAATACTGAAACATCAAAGTACCTAATCGTACAATTTTTCCGGTTCAATGATATTTGTGTTTGTGGTAAACATTCCTTTGACGTGTATAATGTGATTAAGAGAAAACTTGATTGTTTCATTCATTACTTTCGATTCGAGAATAAATTCATTTACGAGTTATAATTCCGGAGTATAATATCTGCCAGACGATGTAATACAGTACTCTAAACTATGGTACTAATTACAAGTCGAAAAATTTTCACATTGGGTTGAACATAACGAAAAGAAAAACATGCGAGAAAAAAGGACACCTTCAACAAAGGACTAACGCATAAAAAGGCGAAACGTACGCGCTTCGGTTTATGTTTAAATCACCGAAAGTGGTAATAAAAAAAAATCGAGCGTATTTGGTAAAATAATCGCACTATATCAATGAATTACCAGTGCGAGAGAATTCGTGTGGGATCTTTCTTCTATTTTACAAGTCAATAGTCTCACAGTACGCGTTTTCTACATATGTCAAGTCCAACGCAAAAAAAATTTCACCAAAGGACCAGTTTGTATGTACTCGAGTGGAAATAATATCATTCGTATTTACTCGTAAAGTTAGTCTGCCCAATGAATTAACACATAGCGACAAAACTGCATAGAAAAAGAAGTGATTTTTTCGAGTATAGGTACTATACATTTCAAGTAATATACTTTCTACCTCTCTCTACACGTAAAATTCGGACTCGCTTGACCTTAATTACAAACGAACACTTATTAGTGATACTCAACTCTAGAAATTTAATTATCGAGACAACACGTCGAATAAATTTAAAGACTCTTTATCCATTCGCACCATTGCGCGATTTAATCTTCAATTCTGGCATTAAAATTCATACGCCATCTACTACCGTACAACACAAAATGACCATTTACAGAAGAAAACCACTACGATTGGAATGGGAAAGATGCAACGGGAGCAATGCAATATACAGTTCAAAATTAATTGTCAAGTTATTATTAATAATCTAGCGTCATTTGAAGTCGAACTATGCAAGAGTAGTGTAGAAAGACGTTTTATTGTTTGTATTCTTTTATTCCAAAAATATAAGAATACTTTTAATTGTGTAAGTTTACTCAATCAGGTCGTCGCGTTGTACTCACATTGCGCTACACGAAAAGTTGTCGCTAGAAAGTTGAGAAGTTAAAAATTAAGTTTTTGCCAACAAACGGTTATGTAGTAATTTACATATTACCAGCGTGTTTTTACATGCAGTACGTTACGAATGGCGAGTGTGGGGTAAAAAATCAGCCCAACCAAAACGCTGCGTTGAAAAGTTCTCAAAATGAAATGTCGTCGAGCGCCACGCCATGACAAACTCTTTTGTTGCAAATTATCCATTTCGGTGCCATAAATTACTAGTACCGTTTTTAAACGAGCTTATACTTTTCATATAAATGTAGTAGTGGGTACGCGTACAGCCGCGCACACAAAAAGCCTCGTTTTGACGATAAACATTCAAAGCTATGTAATATTTGAACGTATACGAGAGCATTTCATCAGTCAAATATAAACGTAAACGTGTACACACGTATGTTTTAATTACAATGCCATGCCATGCCATGCCATGCCATGCCAGCAGGTTTATTGGGATAGAACGATTTGCGAATTGTTTTTCCAAGTGATTTACCAAATACAGTTTCCATTTATACTGACGACAAGTTGATGCGAAGCGCTTCAAGTAAAATAATTAAAAGGCATAAAACTTGACGATTTTAACCATTTCAAATTTCACTCTATACGGCTATTTCTAATTCCACCATACGAAAACCTTTACAATAACGCATTCGAGGTTATCCCCTTCTTTTTTTTTTTCGTTCTCCAGCTCTCGAAATTATTTCGTGCTAGACTTCCTTTATAATTAGCCGTGTCACCTGAACGTTTAATCGCATTCATATGTTAATTTCACCAACAATGTTTCCTTTCCTCGTTTTATTTCTGAATAAGTGCTAATTATCTTTCAAATGAAGTAACAAAGCATTAGGAAACATTAAGTTGACTACAGAGCAACAATACACTATACAGGGTGTCCGGCGAGAGGATGTTAAGACTTAAAACTTGGATATAACCGGACACCACCTAGAAACCACACCAGATGAAGAAGTTGTCTATCTTGAAAATTGAAGGGGCAAATCAGTATTTCAAAAATCAATCGAAACGAATTTTATACCACGAGAATGGATAGAAGATGGAAAACAGACCACATTTTATCACGTTCATTTTGTGAATATTTTCAAAATCAAAGGAGCTAGGCATGGTATCTAACAACATTTTGTTGAGCAAAAAGCTTGACTTGGCATGAAATTTTGGAATGACTTTTTTCCTGGATTTTCTGAGGGCCACCCCCCTCCTCGTCGGATGAAAAATTTCTTAGTGTCATGATAAAATATTGGAACATTGTACACAAATATAAAATGACTACCTTATAAAAAATCCAAAAGCATCACAATGCGCCGCTTTTTGAGTATGATTTTCCTAAAATAAAAAAGATAAAGGAATAGTGATAAGAGTACAGGAAGGCGTTAAAATGAATATCTGAAACCTCGAAAAAACACATTTAGGCCACTTAAATGTGGGGGGGGGGAGATGCGTGGAACAGCCTCGAAAAATAAGAAAAACCGACCGAAAAACTATTTTTTGGGGGCTATGAGGGATGCAAGGGGGCTGAAAAGTTGGAACCCCCAGAATCAATTTTTGCTTTTTTTGCCTCTCAGCACTCTCCACTCCAAAATTTGGGCATAAGTGAATTTCAACTCAAAGTTATCGCTATTCAAA
This sequence comes from Ferrisia virgata, assembly GCA_900060175.1. NCBI lineage: Eukaryota > Metazoa > Arthropoda > Insecta > Hemiptera > Pseudococcidae > Ferrisia > Ferrisia virgata. The sequence goes on along the minus strand of FIZR01031450.1, from coordinate 971 downwards.
AATATAAAATCCGTTGCCAATTCAAGCCTACTGCCTAAATTCAATTGATTCTGGTCGGTATCAAGCTGAGCAAATTATTTCAATCTTGTGGGAAAAAATAAAAAAAAATGAAAAAAAAAATTATCTGACAAGGCAAAAAATGGTCCTAGTGGACTTCCAGGACCTCAAAACGTATTTTATTGATACCCCCCCCCCTCCATCTGCCGTGGATCTATAGCTTTTAATGGCCGGGTTTTTATTGACAATGTGACAGAAAATCAAACTAAAAACAAACAGTATTAATTATAAGTTCAAAATGAAAATAAATAAAAAAATAATACTCATTTCATTAAAATTTAAATGAAATCAAAGCGAGGAGAAAGAACACGTGTTTTCATAAAAAACATTTTCCACACAGTCAACAGTTCGTTCATAGTAATTGAAAAAGCCCGCCCCAAAAGAAGTATTGCTCGTAACAGAAAAATTTACCTTTTTTCACTTTTTCTTTTACCTCAAGGGTAAATAGAAGTTTTACTGATTATTGTAAAAAAGCTTGACCTTTTGGATAAATTAGATTCAATTAGTCAATAAACTTGAATTTTCAAGACTCGTACGATTTTTTTGAAAAAAGCTCGACTTACTAGGATCGTTAGATACCCTAGCTATCTTAATAAGTTAATCAAACTGAAATCTTTCAAAAAATTAATAGATAATGATGGATATGGATAGTACACAGAAAGTTGAACAAATTTTGTTATTTTCATTAATAAATAGATAATTATTTTTAGAAAAAAACTTATTAAAAGTTCCTTCAATTTTCATGTTGGGCAAAACAAGAAGAGAATAAAATTTGTTCAATTTTCTACATACTGTAATATCGACCGGTTTACTTCATACTAAGATAAGGATCCCCTCTACTATATTTTTAAAAGAGATAAAATGATGTACAGGTAAACTAGGATCCAACAATTACTCGATATATTCCGACTTCG
>FIZR01031449.1:0-19778 GCA_900060175.1 Ferrisia virgata | reverse complement strand
ATAATTGACAGTTTGAAGATAACGGGTAGGAGGTCGTTTGTATTTACAGTGAAGAGAGTTTCTTCAATTCTTTAATTATGAAGGCGAATGAAAGGATAAATCTCTGTACTTTAGATGCCTAAAGACAGATATTATACCATTTCTGTGATGTAAACGTTCGCTTAATTTTGTATATGAAAGTGAAAAATATTCGAAAATTTAAGCGCACTGAATTATAGCTGAAAAAAAGTTTGTGTTCTCGGATTTTGACTGAACACATCGAACAGGTTGATTTTCAATGAAAACCTTACGAATTTTCCACACAGGCTCGTTTCGGAAAAAACAGAAAGCAATTTTTCGTCATTTACACTCTAGAAATACCTATTTTCCAAACGAACCAATCGAGACTATTCTCTCCGACGATCACAACTATGTCTGCAATGTTTTCACGTTCATAAAAACTACAAAACTCTATTCTCTCATAAAACCTAATCGTATAAAAATTAAGTACTCATATTTTAATGAGCAACCATTTTTTTGTGCCCAGAAAAAAAAAACATTGAATGAACACTTTCTGGTACTTGGTTTTGCAGACTAAATTAGAATAACAGGCAACTTTTTTTAAATCTGTGAATAATGTTTTTTTGAATGTAATCCAACCTTTGTTCCGTTTTGTCGTCACGTTCACAAATTTAAAAACTTAAAAAATGAATGAAGGGTTAAATTATAATTAGTAAATACCCGCAGACAAACGCTACAACCTTTCGATACTTTATCATCCATTCATTGATCAAATAAAGAAATCCTCCTGCATTATTCAAATGGCAATAAAAATTTCCTCACTATAAACAATCGTAAATTACAGGTTATTTTCTTCCAGAAAGAGAGAGAGAGAGAAAAAAGGGACAATATTTACCTTCTCATCATTGAAAATTTTCCGCTCGAATTTCGTAGAAAAATTTTGATGCATAATATAGTGTGATTTTATGACGTGTACTAGGGTAGCACTCATTAACATGGAAAAATAAAAAATTTTTTCTATTTTTTTTTTTTTTTTTTTTTTTTTGGTTTGTTGGGTTTTTTTTAAAAAAAAAAAATTTTTTTTTTTTTTTTTTTTTTTTTTTTTTTTTTGGCGATACTGGGTTGAATTTTGTTCATTTATGTTTAAAAGAGAACGTTACAAAATTTCAATCAAATCGGTTTATATTAACACGTGCCAACGGGGAGTCAAAATTTCAGACTATGGATTAACGCTCCCCACCCTAATCAGTTTCTCACATTTTTCTCCTTAAATATTAATCTTATCATAAAAATTAACTGCAAACATTTGATTCTACTTTAAATTCCCTACAAACAGAGCTATTGCAGTTGTTCATAACTTTAAGGGGGCTGGAACCTATGGTCTATCAGATGTATGCATTCGGTGGTAACTTGAGTAATTCATATCAAAATGTAACGAGTACGTTTCACTTGAAAATTCGGCTTGTAATGTGTATTATTTTACATCATCCCCCCCCCTCCTCCAAAGGCCAGTCTCATTAATGTAGAAACAATTTTTTGGATTCTTTCGAAAATGCTGACATGCATTTTGTTCATTTATGGTCGTAAGTACTGCCAAATTTCAGCCAAATCGGCCAATATTAACATATGCTAACGGGGCGATTCAATTTTCGAACTATGCTAAATGAGTAGGTTGTTTCATGCGCAATCCACTTCAATCCATTTGAATGACTTTCAATAGTCTGCGATAAAATTTTCAGCTGTGCTGACCTTCATATCTGGCCGTTCTGTAGCATTTTAAAAATCCTGGAAAAATCAAAACTTTTGCTGGAGGTTTCAGGACGTTTGGAAAATACATTAAATCAATTTGGTAGACCAATATCAGCCTGCGTACTAATTTTTGTTGAAAAATGTTGACGTGTTTTTAAATTTTGAATTTTTCAATTTGTTCTTTCTTTGTCAATTAAAAATCGACCCCAAAAAAACGTTTCGACTATTGTCCGGCCAGAAATTCCAACAGTACCACTTTAATCCATTTGGAAGGGTCTCAATGGGCGGGAATAAAATTTTCAGCTGCTGAAGTTTGCATTCAGTCATTCTAGAACATTTCAAAAATCTTGGAAAAATGAACTTCGATACATCGAATTTTGTAGTCCACGTGATGTAGCTACCAAGTTTCTATTAAATAAATGTCTCGATGAATTCAATTTTTCAAAAAATCTGCAGAAAAAAAAATTTGAACCCTTCAGAACGTCTGGAAAATAAGATAGATCGATTCACGTCGCCTCAATATTACGTATTAACCCGATTTTCTCCTTCATAACTTCAAAATATCATATCTTGTGAAATATTTTATTTTCGATATACTTTTCAGCTGTATAATGGGTATAAATTTTCAAAAATTCGCCAAAAATCCAAAAACTAACTTTCAGGAGCTGAAATTTTGGTATCGAACGTTTTTAGACATGCTATTTAAAATCAGCTAAGTTCCGTTCAAATTGGAGCCAGACAGTTGAGAAGGTTCCCTCGTAATATCGATATTTGAAGAGATATATTTATGAAAAGAATGTTTTACTGGGCTTTGATCCACTTTGGTGGGGGGGGGGGTTGGAAGTTCTGATATGTTGTTTACGACCCCAAACTAGATAATATTCGGCTTGATAAAACGTATATAAAAATCATGTTTTAGTCTCCAACTAATGAAGCATAGATCCACCCCCTCACCCCTCAAAATCTCAAAGAAGTTCAACAGCTCATTTTGTAGGGAATTTGGAGTAGAATAAAATATTCCCAGGTTATTTTTACGATATGATTAATATTTAATGGGATAAATGCGAAAAACTAATTTTAGGGGGCGTCCCGTCGGCACGTGTTAATATTAACCGATGGGCTGAAATTTTCGGAGGTTAATTTTTACACCTAAAATGTACCACTTCAGGGGGAGTAACCGTAAAAAATCAAAAATTTTTATTTGCGTGCCACCCTAATGGGTACTTATGGATCGAGTTGTGTGTCTGGTGGGCAAAAATACCTTAACGTAAGTTACCTATATAAACTTTCACTAATACTTATATCCAATACATATGGTCAAAGAAATTTATAAAATTTTGTTTACGGTTCAATGAACACGGCGCTAAATCTACGAAACAATTTGCGATTTATGTGGTTGAAGTGGCGGCGATAAAATAAAATCGTGTGGATATATATATTTTTTTTTATCGACGACGTTGTGTAAGATGGTGAAAAGAAGAGAGAGAGAGAGAGAGAGAAAGTAAAAGAAATGTCCCTTTGCAATTATTCTTGCTGAGGTGTAGAGGACTAGAGAGATATAGCCGAATTTAGTGAGAGGTAGGTAGGTGGTGCAGAGAAGAAGGGTGGTAAAAGCAGCTAACGTGAGATTGAAAATAGCCAAAAGAGAATGTTTTCGTATTGAAAATATAAAGTTCGTCGAACTTGAACGTTAAAGCTGTAGACTGTGGTGATGAATTCTTTTCCACAGGTACAGAAGTAAATGGATATTTTAGGTGTTTGGAGATTGGATTTATTTATTAGAAGAAGTACATTGAAATTATTTTAAAAAAAAATTTTTGTAGAGAATGAAAAGGAGTGATTGGCGGATAAGATCGATTTGGCTAAAAAATTATTTGAAAAATAGTTCGCTTTGTTTTAATTCTTCGAGGATTTTTAAATGTTACTTCTGAGCTCGAATTTTTACTTCTTATTAAACTAAAATTTACATTTTTTTCATCACTTTTTCATGATTTTTAGTAATAATTTTGTACTTTTAACTAATTTCTATTAATTTTTATCATGAATTTTTGTCAAGTTCACATTTTTATCGATTTGTTTGCTCAATTTTAAAAGTTTTTCACGATTTTCTCCAACTTTTTAAAAAAATTATCATTTTTTTCGAACACTTTTTCATGTATTTCAAGTAAATTTCCATCAATTTTTTACAATTTTTTCTCGTATTTTTGATAAATTTTCATATATTTAAAATTTTTTTTAACGAATTTTAAATAAATTTCCATTATTTGTACATATTTTTATAAATTTTTTTGTTCAAATTCAACAGTTTTTCAATATCTTTTCGCACATTCTAAACAAAATGTCACTTTGTAATGAATTTCGTATAAAGTTTCTTCAATTTTATGCATTTTTGTCAAATTTTTTGCTCAATTTCAACTGTTTTTTACAATTTTTCCTCTTATTTCAGATAAATTTTCAATACTTTTGCCCCCTTTTCATCAATTTTTTTTCGGTCAATTTGAAAAACTTTTTTCCTCATTTTAGATGAATTTTCATATTTTCAAAATTTTTTTAGCGATTTTTAAATGAATTTTCATTATTTTTTACATATTTTTATTAATTGTTTTATTCAATTTCAACATTTTTTTACGATTTTCTCGCCTATTTCAAATAAAGTTCCTTTTGTATGAATTTCATGTAAATTTTCATCAATTTTACTCGTTTATTTAAATTTTTTTTTGTCAATTTGAACAATTTTTCACCATTTTTTCTGTCATTTTAAATGAATTTTACCTTCTTTTTATCAATTTTTTGGCTAAATTTCAACAATTTTTCACGATATTTCGCACATTTTAAATTAAGTTTCAACGTTTTTTAGACATTTTTTCATAATTTTCATGCATCGAAATGTCCTCAATTTTAGATTTTCGAAATTTTCACAAAACATCGTTGGGTGCCTTTAAAAAAAATTTTAGAGTAAAAAAAAATTACCCTTCCTGCAACCCTATTCCCCCCTCCACTAAGAGTGTTGAAAAACGTTTTTTTTTTTCAAACAGGGAATACCCTTTCATATTTTTTAACACTTTTTTTCAATGAATTCATTTTTACAAATGTTTTATTACCTAATTTCAACAATTTTTCACGACTTTTCCATTTTAAAGTAATAAATTTTTATATTTTTAGAATAGTTTTTTGGTGAATTTTAATAAATTTTCGTATACTTTCGCGTATTGTAGTCGATTTATGTCAAACTTTCACCCAAATTTTCCCTATTTTCCGTGTGTGTTTTTTTTTACATTTTGATTAATTTTCAATCTTTCTCGAGACATTCTTGATCTATTTTTGAAGCTAAATTCGAATTTGAGATAAAAATTTCTCTACCACTAATAAATTTTGCCAAAAAACAAAAAAACATTCACGTGGTAGAAATGCTGAAAAATTTTATTCGTTTAACTCTTTCAAGCGAAAATAGTAATTCCAAAAGTGCTTTTTGCGCTGAATTCGAAACAGCAATTAGAATTTCTCTTCGTCGCATAAATCAGGAGAAAAAAAAATCACAAGATTGAATCATGAAACGTTTCATGTCCTAAGGTGTATTTTCAAAGAGGAGCCCAAGCTCTCTGCCTTCGTCCCTCATGATGAATTAGTCGTCCCTTAAAAGTTTTCCCATGTAGATTGAAAAATTTTTACACTCATATTAAATTTCGAGAAAATGTGTAGAACATGATGAAAATTAAAGAAAATATTGAAGTTTTTAAATGAAATTTGGAAATAATTCTGCTTTGAAGCACGTTGGTTTTCTTATCTCGTAGAACTTATAAAATTGAAGCTGAAATCTAGAAAAATGTACCTTTTTTTTTTTCATACAAATTCCAGGGTTTTTATCCTTAACGTCGTATGCAGATTTTTCCCTTTCAGACCTAAAATTTTTTCAGACTTATCCTTCGTAACCTCGAAAATTTCATGTTTTTTTTTTTCGTAAAAAAAATTCGGTTGCAAAAGAAACGAAAAATATAAGTGAAATGAAAATTTATTCAACCATATTACGTTAGTCGTGTCTATTTTATGTTTATCTGGTTTTCGTTTCGAGTATTTTTTTTTTTTTTTTTTTTTTTGTTTTAAGAAAAGATGGGGGGGGGGGTTTTTTTTTTTTTTTTTTTTTTTGGTTTGAAGAAAAGATGGGAGGGGGGTTCTTACCCCGAAGAATTTAAATTTACGCTCCAAGAGCTAAATTTCTTCTAATGGAGTTTTCTATCGAAAATAATAAATTGCAAATATTTTTTTTTTCTGCGACAAATTTTTCTCTATCAACTTATCGATTGCGTATTGAAGAAAAAAATACTGATAATTTATTGGAAAACTTATTCGTTATTGAAGGCTTTCAAATGTACGATTCAGTGCTCGTATGTAGTGATTTTTCAACCTTTAGCTGAATAAAAATTAGCATATTTTCAAAAAGGTACCTGCAAGTGGATTAGTAGATCTGAATACATCAAACCCAATAAAGTAAATTTTACAGTAAAAGAAAGTTCACAGAAACTATCCAAGGGTTGAATAAAATGAAAACGGGGTTCATATTGCAACGAATGGGCAAAATCAGTCGAAGGGGGGAGGGAGGGGTAATATACGTGTGTCCGAGCGGTTATAATTCTTCCATAAGAGAGCAGACTAGTTTGTTGAAAACGTTTTGTAAACTGGTAGCTAAGTATAAACCTACTCGTATATTTTATAAAGCTATTCCATCGAGCGAGCGGTTACAAACAATACATATAATAAAATGTTTTAAGCTATTTAAAAGCGTCCAAAGGCTACAATAAGTAGTTTTTCTTTAAATGAGTATAAAAGCGGTGCCGAGGTGGATGGAGTTAGGACATTGAGAGAGAAAATTTTTTTTTCCCCGCCATTTATAATAAAAAGCCAGGCCACAGCCGTGTCAAAGACTTAAGATACAGAATGGCTAGAGTTTTTCATTAGATAATCAAGCACTGTTACATCCATTAGGATGAATTTGGTCGAGCTTTTGTGTCGTCTAGCTCCTCGCCTACTTCTTGCTTCGTGTTCGCTCCTCTCTGCTGGCTTCATCCATTAAGGATATACTTGCAGTCTCGACCCAAGACCACTAATACTGGTACACATTTGTTGTACTAAAGCAAAATATTGTGTGTATGGTTTATGGATGGGATGAAATGGGACAAACGGATACTAAGGCTACTAAGAAATTTTTTTTTTTTTATGAAATTATTATTAATCGTCGTGTTAGAGGTGGGCGTCGTATAAGAAATAATAATTTTTGGACGATGTGCTCGCCTTTACAACTGGTATAAGAATAAGGTCGGAAGCTATTTTATTAATATGGTCGTCGTCGTAGACTGAACCGAGCCCATGTGTCAAGGGTATTTTGTACGAATTGAAAAATATGGTTGATGAAATGACTTCACGCGCGCTGATTCTACGTAGTAGCCTCTCCTAAGCTCGACGAAAATTCTAAAAACCGAAAATGAAAAAAAGTGGGATGGTCAAAGGTCGTCGATCTTGGACACGACATCGCATAAACGAGAGACATAGGCTCGACACGACCGATATGGTGTATGTTGGTTTGAAAAATGTGCGTGCATTTTTTTTTTTTTTTTTTTTTTTTTTTTTTTATTTCGTAATAAGGGAGAATGAAGCCGCAACAACCAAATGACGTATAACAGAGCTCGATGCTCGATTATTATACGTACTTACGACGGTTGTTGGTGAATTTTTTGTAAGCGTAGACCGAATTACAAATTTTCGTGGCTTTATCCATGAGAGAGTTGAACGCGGGGTATTATATAGATTAAAAAACATTTATTATAATAACTTATATTTATAAGTATTGTCGTGTTACACGACACGCATATTAATTTTTTTTCTATTCAGTTTTTTTTTTTTTTCTGTTTATATAGGTAAGCTGAATGGAAATATACGAACTAAGGTGACTGTACAGTATAGGCCTTTGCACACAAGGCGACATTGGTCGAGCTCTAAGCGTACCAAATTTCTAATTTGCATGTGATTTTCAACCCTGTACGAATACACGCTCGTTGAAAAAAAAAAAGGTATGTTTTGTATGTAGTTTTGTGCGCGTGAATGGCGCTCGTATCCTTGACTATGTCTTGAAAAATCTGTTATTACTTATTATGTAATTATTTTTTGTACGTGTATATTTTTGATGGAAATCAAATGTAGATAGAGAGCCATGATATAGTGTAATTAGCATGATGACACTTTTTGGCAATGGTAGCATGATCGTTGAGTCACGCAAGAGGGATCCGCAATAGCATTTACTATCTTATTGGATGATGAGGCATGAGGTGGAGGTGTATCGAATAATTATATCTTCAGATAATTTTGTAAATAATGTAAATAGTGGAAACCAGATAAAGGAATTATTCTTTTAGTGTAAAAATGGCGATAATTCTGTTTATCAAAAGTTCAAGTAGCAAAAAGTATTGCAAAGTTGATTTTTCCGACTTTTTTGGGGGTAAATTTTTTTCTAAAAATTCAGCTACAATGAGAAGCAAATACAAACATGCTCTTCCATATTTTTTTAATATGTCTTGAGTTATAATAGGAGCTAAAATTCTTTATTCTCAATCAGTCTGGAGTGACTTTCGATAGCAGAAAAATTTTAATTTCGCTTTAAACGATTAATTATACCTCACTGTACGTTCCAAAAATGGGTATCTCAATGCTCAAAGATCAATAAGAGTATTTCCGGGTTAGGATGGCAAAATGCCCCTGTTCTAGGATTTTTCAAAATGTTCATGAAAAATTACCGAGTACTTTTATGCAGGATTTTGAGGTGAACCCCCCCCCCCACCTTGCGCTCTCTTTGGAGTACGTAGGTGAACTTTTTAACATATTTTGATCTAGGAGAAGGAGAGAAATTCTCAAATTAAATTTTGAAATCATCGTATATGTAAACTATTAGGGAGTTTACAATAACCCCCTGTCCCCAAAAGATTGCAATTTTGAATACAATTTATCATTTTTTTTTCAAGTTTTTTGAACAGTCATTGAGTGGGGGGGGGGTCTCAAAAACTAAAAAAAGAAACCGCTAAAAATGCTTTGAATTATGGGCTTTGCTGTGTGGGCGAGCAAACCATCGAAATGAGGACGAAACGTTTGGCTGAAAGAGGGACGCTCGATTCGTCTTTGATTATATTCGAATTTATCAAAAAGTACATCTTAGCTAATTTTCGAGCCTCAATATTTACCAAACCAAAATGGGAAGTGCAAAAGAATTATGAAATTTTGCATATTTACTACTTGGGTTGATACTTATACTTATATGGAATAGTTCTTTGGTAAATCTCACCGAACACCCACCTCCCGGGGTTTGGGGCTGAAGGAAGTTTCTCTGTGATAACCCTCAAAAAGTGGAATTTTTCAAAAATCTCAGAAAAAAAGAGATACGATGAAAATTTGCCCAACTACGATAAGCTTGGGTATGAATATGTGTTATGATTACATTTGTGGGAAAAATTTTCAAAGTTTTTTTTCACTGTTTTAAAAATTTTTTGAAAATTAGCAAACTTTGAGTCAGTTTTGCAATTTCAAAAAATTGAGTTGAAAATCTGAAATGTTTACCATATTATTTTGAGATTATTTGGCAACTATTATACTCCCCCCCCCACCTACCCAGTTTGTACATTTCCAGAAAGGAAAAATTCGGTTCATCCTGGTGGATACCTCATTTCAATAGAGAACTATCAGTGAAATTTTTACATGTAAAAATGGATTTTTACCTTTGAAATAATAAAGCAGTTTTAAAGCCAGAAAGCACAATACACCTATAAAATCTGTTTCACGGTTCAACAAGATTATTTTGGTCATTTTTAGCAATATATTATATTGTTAGCTCTCTTTTCTTCTCGACTAAATTTTCTCACTCGTTTCAGTATCAACTGAAACCGTTCAAGTTTCAAATTAGAATTTTCTTTGGTGGTCTTTTCAAAGGGATTAGAATTGAAATGACATTGGATGGAATTTTGAGTTTTTTAGATGTGCAAAAAAAAAAATATGAAAGTGGAAAGAATTGGCAGGATGTTAAATAAAAAATCAGAGGTTTATGAGCCCAACAGTATTCATGAGAGCACAAAGGTATCGCTAAGGGGGTAGGGGGATTAATTAAGTGATCTTGAAAACTTAGCTTTGTTCAATCTCGATTTATTTCAATTACAATGTTTTTAAATAGTTTGGACTTTTACTTCTATTTTCAGGCCCATAGGTAGAAATTTTTTCAAAAGAACCAAATGAACTTTGAAGAAGGGAGGTAGAAATGCAGAAAAATAAACAACCCACACTTTCTCTTTTTGACCAAAAATTAAGATTTTTATTTTGCTGGGTAATTTTCTGTTCATACCAGAATTAAAAATTTTCATAAATTTTGAAGTGTGATGAATGGTATAGCCAGAATTTTTCAAACTGGGTGGGTCTTGTTATGAGAATAGCAGAAGCTCCACATTTTAATCTTTAGGTACAAATTTTGTTATTGTTCAAAAGAGCATTTTCTGATTTTTTTCTGCCAAAATTTTATTAGTGAATTAAAAAGAATGTTTTGACAAATTTTCCTGAGAGAAGGAGGGGCTCTAACGTAAGCTCCATACCCAACCCCCGACGCTGGCTACGGACGTACCAATTTTATTTCTGCGAAAAATCTTGTAAAAATTAATTTACAACATCATCTTTTTTCCCCCTGAAAAAATTGTTCAGAACTGCCTGTACTAGTTCTGATTGGTCAGACGAATGGGATACCTTTTTTCGTGAATTTTTTCAATATCTTGCATGCTGAAGTGACGTACACATCAAATATATTTTCCTGTCGATGATTCGACTATCTATATTGCGCTTAAAAATGTAAAAAAATATATGTAAGAAATTTTTTGCATTTCAACTTGCAAAAATAATTTCTCAAAATTTCATGTACTATTTGAAATAATATATTCCATACCTATATACTTACCTTTACCCTCCTCAGTTCCTGACTCGCTTTATATACCTTCCTCTAACTACGTAAAGTGCAAATGATGGCAACTTGGAGCGAACATCGGTCGCGAGCAGCGCGATTGCCATTGCCGGGTTCGCGTATAATTAACATTACAATTGGGTCGGCTTTTCGGCGAATTCCTTTAATTTATCGGTTTTTATTAGGATGTGAAATTGGAAACAGCGCAGGAAGTACATAAATTACAAAATAGTAACGCATGCGAAACGCGCCTCGCCGCACCACCGTTTGCCTATCCTGCTCCCATCTCCTTCGTACCCAGCCAGCCATGTTTTGGAGAAAAAGCGTGTATCTAGCTTGAAAAAAAAAATGGAGGTGTACGCCGCACCGCAACGCAACGGTGTGCGTTTTTTTTCCACGTTCATTCTTACAAAGTTGGTTGTATAAAATTTATAGGTATTTGTTCTCGCTCGCTTGAATAGATGAAGGAGAAGAGAAACGAGGAAAAAAAATACTTATAATTTTCCATACACGTTGCATTATGGGTTGTAGGTAGGTAGGTAGTTGTAGGTACATCGATATATGGTGATGCTGGTGTCTGGAATTTCTATCGCATGGAAATTATTGTACTTACTTCGGCAGCTCGAGCTCCATTGCTTTTGCTTGTATTGGTCGCAAACGATGCGATGATTCTTTGGCAAGCAAAGTATAGTAAAATGTGACGACGAACGAAAAAAAAATTCTATTTGGGTATAAGTATCTACAGGGTGTTCCGTTTCGGTATAGTGCATCCTTCATAGCACAAGCAGAGCAACACGAGTTGGACTCATGTAGCCTGGGTGGCCTATCCAAAACATTTTAGGTGCTGTGCTATAGGCATTTGAATTTTTTATTTTCAATGAATTTAGAAGCATTTTCAAAAAATTCCAATCTAAAAACTGAAAGTGGTAGAGATGTGTAGTTTACGCCGAAATGTGGCAAATACAGGGTAGTATTTCTGTTAAAAAAATGAGGAGCATGGGTAATGTGGTTCGGGAAATATGACGAATTAAATGAGAAAAAATGTTTGAAAATTTTGAAAATTTTTGTTCATAACTTTTTAAAAAGCCTTCATTAATACTCACTTAAAATTTTTTTCTTGAAGTTAAAGGGTATCTTCCAACACTTGGTATAATTCTATTTTCTCCAACTTGTTTAGATATTTTGGAAAAAATTGTATTGTTGAAATTTTCCTGCTTCAAAAAAAATCCATGAAAAATAAATATCAGCAAAAATCATTCCTTTATTAAAATATTTACTAGAGTTTGATATATTTCATCTAAATTAATTGAACATTTTAATAAAAAGAGCTTCTTGTTAAAATTTCCATCTCCATGGAAATTTTTTTTTGAAAAAAAGGAAAAAATTTTAACAAAACAATTTTTTTTCAGAATATTTGAACAATTTGGGGAAAATTTATCTATGTCAAGTGGTAGAGGTACACTGTTTCTTCAAGAAATTTTTTTTAATTGCGCATTTGTAAAAGCTTTTTAGAGAGTTATTAGCAAAAATTTTTATAAATTTCAAAATTTTTAAACATCTTTTTACATTTAATTCATCATATTTCAATATTTCACGAGCCACATCACCTATGCCCCTAATTAGGCTGATTTCCAATATCATATTATCAATGAAAAGCAGGCTATTACAGTCTATCAACCTGCGGCAGATGAGGGTGAAATATCACAGAAAGTCATTTTGAGGTTCTAGAAGACCATTACGACCATTTTTGGTCATGTGAAATATTCCCCTCGCCCCCAACCCCTTAGTTTAAAATCATTTACTCTGCTCCATACTGACGATCAAAATTATTGTAATTCGGTTAATAGGCTCAGTTTTGGAGCGGATTAGATATATATAATATAAGTGGGGACGACTTCGGGTAAAAATTGACTTATGCCCTAATTCAAGGGAGGGAGTACTGAAGGGTCAAAACCGCTAAAATTGTTCCTTTTTGAGCTCATCGATAGAGAATCCGAAGTTGAATAATATGTTCAAAAATCAGCCTCCTAAGAAATTAGATGAGGGTTCGATCTTGGAAAAAGGCTCTTCCTCCCCTATCTCCCCCCTAAATTAAGCAAAGAAGTTCAAATTTGATATAAACACGAAGTGGGGAACATAGGTGTGCTTTTGGGCGCTTTTGACTTTTCATCGTCATTCCACCTTCTCACAGTCCCAAAAATGTGGTTTTTTGATCGTTTACTCCCCCCAAGGACCAAAATTATTTACTCTGCTCAATACAAACCAAAATCGCTTCAATTGGGTCAGTCGGGTCAGTTCGGTGGGACATTTGGTATATATGATTGGGGACGACCTTGGATCAAAATTCAGTTATTCCCAGGATTTAGGGAAGGGGTGCTGAGGGGCCAGAAATGCGAAAAGTGCTCTTTCTTAAACCAATAGATAGGAAATGTAAAGTTATATAACTTATCCGGAAATCAGCCTCCTGCATGAATTAGGAAGGGAGATATAAGGGTTTTATCCCTTTTTGAGCTTGACAAAAAGCTGTTCCTCCCATGTATCCCCACCAAATTGAGCTAGCAAGTTGAAATTTAGCATGTGGGCTAATAGAAGGTCTAGATGTGCTTGTTGGGGTCTCGACTTTTCAGCTTCATTTCAGACCCTCACAGCCGCAAAAAGGTGAGTTTTTGATCATTTTTACTCCTCCTCCCCCCTCCCCTCCTAGACCAAAATCATTTACTCTGCTCGATTCAAACCAAAATTGTTTCAATTTGGTCAATCGGCTCAGTTTGGTAGCGCATTAGATATGTATGAGTGGGGACGACCTTGGGTCAAAATTCAGTTGTTCCCAAAATTGTGAGAGAGGGTGCTGAGGGGCCAAAAACGCAAAAAGTGTTCTTTCTCAAATCAATTGATAGAAAATCTAAAGTTTTATAACTTACCCAAAAATTAGCCTCCTGGATGAATTAGGAGGGGAGATATGAGGATTTTCCCCTCTTTTTGACCTTGAAAAAAAGCTTGTCCTCCCCTGTATCCCCGCCTAATTGAGCTTGCAAAATTAAATTCGCGATTTGTGGGCTTGGTAGGGGCCCTAGATGTGCCTGTTGGGGGTCTTGACTTTTAAGCTTCATTGCAACCCCTCACAGCCCCAAAAAAGTGGTTTTTTGATTGGTTTTTCCCATTTTTCTTATTTTTTGAGTTTGTTACTCGCATAACTCCACTCCAAATTGAGCTAATAAGTTGAAATTTGATAAGTAGATTTAGTAGGGTTCTTAGATGTGCCTTTTGAGGGTTTTGACTTTTTAGCCCCATTTCACTCCATTTTTAGTTTTTACATTGTAATTTTTTGAATATTGTTCTAAATTTTTCTTAAATGAAATATTCAAATTCCTATAGCACAGCTCCTGTAATCTTTTGGATACGCAACCTATGCTACATGAAACCATCTTGCATTGCTGTATTTGTAGTATGAAGGAGGTGCTATCACGACGGAACACCCTGTATATGTGTATTGTATGCGGATATACGCATTGTAGATACATTAATATAATACGTAGTATTTGAAAAATAAAAAATAAAAAATAAAAAATAAAGGACAATACGTATAAATCAACATGTACAACGTGTGCTAGAAAGTTCGCTCGCTCTACAGTATAGATGGAACTTTTATCCAATTATATCTTAAAGTTTAAAGTTTCATTTGTGTATATATTTTTTTTTCTCGTTCGTGCCCGACATCGCCATCGTCGTCATGCCAAGTCACACGCGGAACTTGCAGCGAATCCGCACGGTCTTCTTGTACCTATACTTACGTGTGTATTATTATGCATGCGAAAAGGACGAAATAGAATGAGTAACATACTAGTAGTGTACCTAGCCAGTATAGAGAGCATACTACACGTCTGTATACGTAGTAGTTAGAGGAACAGTGGAAAAAATACACGCAGAGCAGAGGCGAGGCGAGGCACAGCCGCGATTTACATAATCCGCGAATATATCGTCAAATTCGATTCCGCGTATCTTCGGAATAGAAGAAGAAATAACAGTAATGCATTAAATTTTCCAAATAAGAGGAAACATTTTTGTAATTTCGGTAGACACTCCATGGCCCCGCCAATCTAACGGGGGTTTTTATTCGTATGACGTTGTTTAATATATTTTCTGGCAACGGAAGCTTATAAAAGAGAAGTAGTACGTATTACACAGGAAAGATTTGTTACTGACTTTTAATTTATGGGTCTGCACTTTGGGACGCTTGGCAGTCAACCGATAAATTTGTTCTTTTTCAGGCCCCAGTTTTTATCCAATAGTTTACGACTCGCTAGCACCATCTCCCCCTTTAGCAGCCTTTTTTTTTCAGATCGTCTTCGCTTCTGCGCTAGTGTCCCCGTTTAAAAATAGACACTCCGCTATTATCTTATCTCTCGTTCTTGTGCTTCTTCTTTCTTTCTGTCTTCTTTTTTTTGCGTCGTATTTTGCTCCTTTTTTTTTCATTCCGTTCTTCTTCTTTTTTTCTGATGTTTCTCTTTTTCTTATTCTTTTATACGGGTTGTTTCTTCAGTGATGATAATGATGATGCTGCTGTATTCTATTCTTTTTTCTTTTTATATTCGTACCAGTATCTTTTTCTGTCTTTTTTTTTTTTTTTTTTTTTTTTTTTTTTTTTCGTCCCAGTTTTTTTTTTTTTTTTTTTTTTTTTTTTTTTTTTTTGTATTTTACTTGAATTATATTCTTCGATATTATCCTGTTTATTTTCTGGTAAATAAACTCCATTTATTCAGCATCTTTATTAAACTCGAGAATGTCTTTTAGTCGGGAAAATTGGATAGAAAATTAAAACGGCCAGCGGCGTCTGAGAATTCACCTGATCCTCTCTCTCTCCCTCCCTCCCTCGCCTCTCTGTATCGGGCTCTCTTTACGCGGTGTTTTTAGTAATTTAAATTTTTTTTTCACGTCTGGGTGTATATATATATATATGTATATATGGTATAGTATTATACTTAGTTGTATTTTCTGTGTTACTCGTTCGAGTATACGTGGAGTAAGTGTAGTAAAGCTGGCGCGAAATACACGAACGAAATTAGAATTACAGCAACGACGTAAACGAAATTAATTTTTAGAGTCGTTTCGAAAGATTCGATGGTACTGGCGATTTATTCGAGCGTATACGAGAAATTTATTCGGGAATTTGTTACCCGTCCTGTATACCCTGCTCGGTCTGCGTCTCCTTCATCGCTCCTTTTATACTGGTTTCGACGGTGTTGTTGGTGTTGCGGTTTTTACGTATACCTCGTATACGTATCGTATTATACTCTAAAATAAAGTAAGTGCTGTATAGGTGCGTGTGTATTTTTGGAATTACGTACCGCTCGCTGGTGCTGATGCTGGAAGACTCGAATAATACGATTGGAATTTGTTTGGTGGTTTTTTTTTTCGCCCCTCTTACCGTACGTCTTTCTACGCTGTGCTGTTTCGTTTTAGTAGATTTCGTTTTCCTTTTGTTTTCCATTTTGGTAGTTGCGGCGATGGCGATGGCGATGGCGATGGCGCCGCACCGAGATGAGATGTACGAGTATAAGAATTTCGTATTTGTACGTATGTTGTTTAGTGGACCGTGTATATGGTATTTAATGGAATTTTTTTTTTTTTTTTTTCATGTTTTTTTTTTTTTCAAACCGAAGGTATACGAATGGGTACTGTTTGCTTTCTATGTGTAAAGGATTTGAAATGTAGTGTAATTAGTGACGTATTTTGCTGT
Organism: Ferrisia virgata; assembly: GCA_900060175.1. Taxonomy (NCBI): domain Eukaryota; kingdom Metazoa; phylum Arthropoda; class Insecta; order Hemiptera; family Pseudococcidae; genus Ferrisia; species Ferrisia virgata. Next base: position 3,318 of record FIZR01031449.1, on the reverse strand, counting down.
TTTTAAAAGTCATTATATTGATCGATTGTGTAATAAATTTGCTAACTTGATTTCTAAGCTGATGAAGTATTCATTAAGAAGTTAACACTCGTAGTCAGGGTGGTTAAAATTATCCAAGTCATGAAAAATATACCGAGAGGGTTATGAAATTTGGGACTGGTCCCAATAGTTGAGGTGAGAGTATCTATCTCCAAAAATCACTAGTATGTGATGCAGATACTAAGTTGCTACTTTCTAGCACAGCAGAAGCTCGAATGTGTGTAGTTTTTGTTAGCTTTCAGCCAAAAAAGGATCATGCTGTGGTAGGGGCAGGGGATGTAATGGGGTTGAAAAGTTGGCATTACCAAAAAGCACATTTATGACCTGTACTAAATCTATATACCAAATTTCAACTTCCTGGCTCAATTTGTAGGGGAAGGGCAAGGAGATATGCGAGGAATGAAAGCAACTTTTTCGCGATTGTGAGGAGATGCAATGAGGCTGAAAAGTCATAAGTCTCAAAAGACACATGCAGGACCTGTACTAAACTTACATACCAAATTTCAACTTCCTAGCTCAATTTGGAAGGGAGTTAAGCGAGGAATAAACCATAAAATGAGGAAACCCATTTGAAAAATTACGTTTTTGGGGCTTTGAGGGGTTGCAACTGGTCTAAAACGTCGAAACCTACAGAAGGCACACGTATGCCCGCTGCAAAGTGTACATATCAAATTTCAACTTCGTAGCTCAATTTGGAGGGGAAATAGAGGAGGAACAGCCTTTCTTAAAGGTTAAAAAGGGTGAAAACTCTCATATCTCCCCTTCAAATTGATCTAAGAAGCTGATTTTTGGATATGTTATGCTACTTTAGATTGCCTATCGATCAGCTCTAGAAGGAATATTTTTTGACATTTTGGCTCCTTCAGCACCCCCCCCCCTCAATTTGGATGTAACTGAATTTTGATCCGAGGTCAACCCAACACCTGAATATCAAATCTGTCGCCAATCTGAGCGTATTCCCAAAAATTAATTGGTTTTGGTCGGTATTGAGCTGAGCAAATGATGTTTAGTTTCGGGTGGAAAAAATGAAAAATAAATATCTGACATGGCCAAAAATTGTCGTAATGGTATTCTAGGACCCCGAAGCGGATTTTTTTGATATGACTCCCCCCGTATCCGCCTGCAGATCAATAGACTGTAAATGTCTGGTTTTCATTGACAATATGACATAGAAAATCTGGCTAAAAATAATGTAGCATTGGGTAATGATTGAGGAATTAAGTAAAAACTGTCACGTGAAAGAATTCCCAATTCAAGATTTGAAAGAGCAGCAGTCGAAAAAAAATGAAGATTTCAAAAAAAATTTTCTGAGTTTTTGAGCATCATTTTGAAAGTTTTATGGATCGCTGCTTCGTCAAATCTTCAATTATGCAATTTTCCCTCACGACAGTTTTTACGTTTTACCTAAATCTCACTATTCAACTCTATATTATTTTTTCAAAATTCTTAACTTTTGAATTTTTGCAACTATCAATTTTTCATGTTGGCAACACTGCTACGCAGAAATGGCCATTTTCTGGGCCAACGAATCTTCCAATTTTGGGAATTTCTTACCCTTCTACCAGAAATGTTTGCCCCCCCCCCCCTCCACCGCTTGGTTCCTACAGAAGAAAAATCTCACCGTTCAATATATCCGAATTTCCAGGCATTCTGGAGCCCCCAGACGAAAATTTATTTCTCCCTGATTTTTTAAATATGTCAAGTTCAGCAACTGAAAATGTTATCTTCGCCCATTACGATATGTTGCAACTGATTAAGATAGTTTTTCCAAAATTTTCAGCCAAACAGTTGAAAAATTTTGTTTTTTGTAGATTTTAAATTAAAAAAATTGGAAAATTTGAAATTTGAAATTTCGGGGACGTTATTCAAAGAAAATTGATATGCTTTATAATATCAACCTCTCGAATCGATCTGTCGCATTTTCCATATGTTTTGGAGCCTCCAGCAAAATTTTAAATTTTTTCAGGTCTGAAAATGAACTTTAGTAGTTGAAAATTTTATCCTCGCTTATTCGAACCTCTTGCAACAGTTAAATTTTTTTGTGCTCATTTTAAATTTAACAAATATGAAATAAATTAAAAAACTCAAAATTTGGAAATGTCCGTACGTTTTCCAACGAAAATTAATATACTTCTCAGTAACAACCTACCGAGTCGATCTGTCGCATTTTCCATACGGTCTGCAGGCTCCAGAAAAAATTTTTAGTTGTTTTTCAAAATTTTTTTGAGCAGTTAGAAATGAACTTTGGTAGCTGAAAATTCTGCCTTTGCGTATTTGAACTTCTCCCAACAGATTGAGGTGGTTTTTCTTGAATTCTCACCCGGCCAGTTGAAAATATTATTTTTATGCCAATTTTAAATATCTAATCGATAAAAAAATTAAAAAAAAAAGCATTGCTCATCAGCATTAAGGATAGGAAGGGTTCAATGGGGAAGGGGGGGGGGTAAAAGTCAAAACACCGAAAGACACATTTAGGGTCTCTACTGACTGTACGTGCCATATTTCAGCTTCCTTGCCCAATTTGAAGGGGCGTTATGCGAGACACAAACTCAAAAAATAAGAAAAAACGACTAAAAAGCCACATATTCAGGACTATGAGGGGATGAAATAGGGCTAAAAAGGCACATTTAGGGTTCCTACTAAATGTACGTACCAAATTTCAGCTTCCTAGCTCTATTTGGAGGAGAGTTATGCGAGGAACAAATTCAGAAAACTCAGAAAAATTAGAAAACCTGACCAAAAATCCAAATTTCCCGAGCTATGAGGGGGTGCAATGAAGTTGAAAAATCAGGACCTCCAAAAGGCACATCTAGATCTCCAACGAAATGTGCTTACCAAATTTCAACTTCCCAGCTGATTTTAGACGGGAGATAGGAGAGGAACAGCTCTTTTTCGAGGTCAAAATGGGGAAAAATTCTCACATCTTCGCTCCTAATTGACCTTTGAAGTTGATTTTTGGATATGTTTACAATTTCCATGTTTTTGGCCTCTCAGCACCCCCTCCCCCAAAACAAGTCAAAACTGAATTTAAACCCAAGGTCATCCTCATTCATATATATTTGACCTGCAGCCAAACTGAGCCAATTGACCGAATTTGAAGTGATTTTGGTCTGTATCGAGCAGAGTAAATGATTTTAATATTCGGTAAAAAAAATTGAAAAAATGAAAATAAATATCTGATATGTCCAAAAATTGTCTTAATGGTGTTCTAGGATCCCAAAACTGATTTTATTGAAATTTCTGCCCCTTCCCCCCTGCTTCGGCGTAAGCCGATAGACC